>JAUTBT010048679.1:0-15000 GCA_032361225.1 Lepetodrilus schrolli | reverse complement strand
TTTTCGAATATTGATTGAATGATTCACACAATGGTTCATTGCAAATATTGAATCTTTGTCATACTGTTTTTTGTGTTTACTTTTATTCCTGTCACCAGTTGACGCAAATATAACTGGTAGAAATTATGGCAAACATATGTTTAACGTAATCATGTTAACAACGGCATTCAGTTATGGTGATACCAAATGGGCATACGCACAATAGCGTACAATATGTAATTGGTATATACAATTATAGCAACATGTAAGAAACGTAACTTTATAATTATTATTAATTATTCCATCCAGTATACCATTGTATAATTAGTTAATTGTGTTAATTTTCACCGTTAAGAAAAGTACCTAACCGCTGATCTAATTTAATAATTTATGATGGATCATTTAAAAATGCCGACAATAAATATGCCATTTCAGTATTACTCGCCCCGTTAATACAATTCATAAATTATCTCAGAACCAGAGGCACACACACATATATATACATATTTGCTATGCTGAAAGTGACAACGACCGGAACATTTATAATTAATTACCCCCCGCGAGATATTCATACGACTCGGAATCAAACGGGGCACCTGTTAGACAAGGGAGATAACTGTATCTCTTGCAACATGGCCCAGCAGGTCATCCATAGGAAGTTGTAGTGGAGTCGCCATATTTATCGATCAAAACTTCCTGGAAAGCTATTAGCATCAATGTGATCTCTACTTTAAACAGATTGGTATTTTTTTGGACATTATGGCGGCAGAATTTGATCCGCACGACAAGTTGAGGTTGGTACATTGTCATAGAAAAGTGGTAATTTCCCAGAACGACTGGCAGGTAATGGCGATCTCGTGAAAACTAAAATTCGCTTTGAAACGGAGATAACAACAACAGAGATCTGATGATACAGTGAAAAAACGAAATGACGTCGCTCGTTCAGTCAGTCGGGTATCGACGTCATGAGTCACGAGGCATCGTTTCGTCACCTATATGTGCATAACGGGCTGCTTATAAGGGGAGTGTCACCCTTTTGTAACTCTTGCTGTAGCCCTTTAAAACGTGGAATTATGGCATCTTTCAGAAGTTGGTCCTGTTTATGGCCGGGTAGTGATAATGCTTCGCTATACTCACTTCATTATCATATCCGGCCATAAACAGGGCCAACTTACAGAAGTAGACCAATTCACTGTGTTATTGACAATAGTTATCCGTTAATAACTTAATAACAGACTTCTGTGTGATAAAATATATTGACTAGTCATTTTGTATTATTTTTAAAGAAACATTTGATATCTCATTGATTCCCATTATGAGCACCTCGCATCTTCAACCTGAGGAAATTATTTGTTCTGTAAATTTAATGGTTTTGTGATGAAATACATGAATTTGTTCATTCCCCTTCAGGTATTGAATCTAAATAGTATAAAGATCAAAACATTCATCGATCATTTTACCAACGACAATTGATAGTCTATGAGAGGAACCATTAAATCATGTGATTTTACTTCAACGGGTTGTGTGAAACTTTGAATAAAATAGGTGTCTTGGAAACAAACAATTTCAATGATCTAAACCTGATGAATATGTAATGTTACATACGTTTACCAAAATACTACTAATATGTTATTCATTCTAATTCTAAGTCTATTCTTATTATTACAATGTTCCATAGTCCCAAGATCTAGCACTATGTACTAGTATAGTAGTACAAGATTTAGCACTATGTACTAGTAGTAGTATAGACGTATAAATTATACAGGCCTCAAAGTTAATTTTGTTTCCAAGGAGCCATTTGGCGCCTGAAGATCCAGAAACACTTAAAATATGTGAAATACTGGTCACCAAAGGCAAAATTATGTCACCATGGTTCCCAAATTAGTCGCTAAATTGAGCCCTTTTATATGTTTTCATTATATAGCGTCATTATCCAGCTTGTAGTAAAACAGTTGACATGTATGTCATTTTGTAAGGGGAGGAAACTCACAAATGTTAATTTTGTACACCACAACATCACAATCACATTTAAGATTATCAACCTTCTTTAATACGCCTATATTGATTTCATAGATATATACATTAACACTTAATAATAACATATTTACTGAGTTATTTCCCTTAGTGGGTGGATGGTAGCGCAATGGTATAAAATTTTACTTCAGAGCCAACAATTCCAGGTTCAAATCCTGCCCCGGGAGCCCGGCATCAATGTTCGTGAATTACCTTTCTGACTCAAGGGTCGGGTGGTAGCACAGTGGTAGAACAGACTTTGGAGCCCAAGGTTCCAGGTTCAAATCCTGCCCCGCATCAATGTTCGCAGAATTTACCTTTCTGACACAATTTTGATAGGATATGCTGTATGTAGAGTGGCAATGCAGTTATCATCTTTGGTCTTGTTAGTACCAGCCGATGCTTGCAGGTTTACTGCAATATTCAGCGCTACAAATGTGGATTTCCTCCTGTCCGAAACTGACAAGCCGTGATATAAGTGAAAGAATGTTGAATGTTTTGGTTTCCCCTTGATGTTAGTCATGTGGTTAGAAGAGTATGCTGTGGTTGGTCCTCGGTCAGACGGTTGAGAAACGCAATGCATATTCTCAGACTTCAACTCACCTAACATTTATGTAAATAAACAAACCGACTTCCAAGAATATGAGCTGATTTATCAATAACAGATCATTTGGGAGGAAATGAATCACTGTATGTGATGTAATCATTAGTTCTTTAGGTTTATGTAGTATATGATGTTTATGTCAGAGTAACTTTAATTATATAAATACAACATTAGTTGTGTAATGTTATTCAATGCAGAAAAATGTCTTTTCACATTAAAAATAACTTCCTGTATTCTGAATTATAATAAATATTTATGAGCATTGGTTGTGTAGAGGAAGTATATTAGAATAAACAAAACCTAAAAATAGGTGTTCACGCCACCCATTTTTAATTATTGAAAAGAAAAGTATAAAAAAAACATAGTAATTATTGTCTCATAATTTATATAACTTTATCCAGCCTAGAAAATAAATTAATGAACCCTCTTCCAGTTAAGAGTAATTATAAGCACTGATACATAGGGCAACTATGGTTTGATTCATTGAGATGGTTAAACTTAATATGTACAAACAACAGCAAGTTCGTTCTCATTGATACGTGCTGGTCCACTGTTGTTTATGTTTCCAGCTTTGTTTACGTAATTGAGCTACAGTTATCATAGTTGTAGGCTGTAGCTACCCCACCACACTTGTAACCCTGATGTTATCTCATTGAGGACAGGTTTTCCATGAAGTGAAGATTAACCCCTGCTTGTCTGGTGTGAAACTGGGTCTGTACACACAATAACGCATTATAATGCCCCTAGTAATATCACATTGTAAATGCCCACAGGCTGTGTTTCATTGTTCTTGTTATTCTACCGTGGTGATGATGTTGCATGTTGAGGATATACACACAGTAGCTGGCTACGTGGATCATTGATTACTGTTGTTTTATGCCAACCATGTGACTCCAAATGACTTCATGTTTCATATTATTGTTACTGTTGTATTTGCTCTTATTATTCCTATTGTAAAAACTATCATCATTATCATTATTTATTGTTATGATTTTCTCTAAATTTATTATATATATTATTATTATTTTCTTTTGGACGTCTATTACCAAATTTGTGATAATAATAATAAAATAATTGAATAATATTTGTTTACATGATCATGATCATGATGATAATTTTAATGAATTATTATTATTATTATTACAATAAATATATTATCATTATTACAATAATTATATTACCATTATTGCAATAATTCATATTTTTATGATAACATTCATCTAAAAGGGCCTCCAAAAGGTCAAAATTCACTCATGGCAAATTTGCTAATAGATGTCTAAAGCAAAGGTCATAGGTTATTTATACATGCACGTTAAAGTCATCAATTTTCAGCCTGAAATTGTTGAAATTCTCATACTATTAGCAGTAGTACAATGTTTTGATAGTTTAGCAAAGATTTCTGTTTGTCCATTTATAGAAGTTACTAATAAGGTTATTAAGTTTAACCAGTTTCAATATGTGGCACTGGATGAATAATGATAATTGTATGTTGCCATAGCGACGTTAAACTTCACAATCACTCACCATGGTTACCCTGGGAGTACAGAGGGTCTGTGCTGGGTAATTGAGTCCTCTGTATTAAATTAATTTTTATGTGTTTGTAGCATCACATAGTGACACAGATAGATGTGGTTGGTTTGGAAACTAGCAGTTCGGTAAAATATCAAATTATTTTCTCAATATTTAAATATTTTTTACAATGTTGCCTATGCTATTTTTTTTCTGTTAACAAACCATATTTCATTCTGTATTTTCAGTTGGTATTTTGGCCCAATGGGGCGAGAGGAAACCAATGATATTCTAATGAATGAGAAAGACAGTGGTGTTTTCCTCGTACGTGAAAGCCGATCCATTCAAGGCGATTTTGTTCTATGTGTCAGGTGAGTGTAGCATTAATCAAAAGGAGCTTAAGCCTTAAGGAGCTTATAAAATGTCCTCCATCTTTGTCCATCATTGAAAATCTTCCTTTTAAATGTGTGTTGTAATCTACTATATATATTAAAATACCACCAGTCACATGTGATGTTTAGAATCTATGGAAGTTAATATTGTCAATTAATAGGTTTTAATAATTGATCGCAATGCTTCTTGACAATCAACAAAGTTTTTCAATGAACAAAAGCTATTTTTTAACCCGGTACATGAAAGACCTTATTGTTTTCATCACAGAACATTCAAAAGTCATAATTCTGTTATTAAAGGCACACGATCACGGTTTGTTGACATATTTCATGGTCAAAAATATTTTACCTGAAAGTATGTACATTTGATTTGTCTACACAAGTATGTTGGTCAACATGCTACATTTTCTGCATGTTGCATTGGTTCTCAATATTTTAATGTAAAATAAATATTTTTCCCTTGCAATTTTTAATACATGGAGATTAAAAAGCAGTTAAAATATTTTAGAAGGTAGAAAAGTGATGGTATATGTGTGCTTTTAGTGAATGTATTTTTCATTCCAAAATGGTCGTCAATGTGATTGTATGCCTTTAATGTCATATTGTTGTTTTCTGCTGTCACAGAGAGGATATGAAAGTCAGCCACTACATCATCAACAGAATACAGTCTGGAGGTCAAATACGGTTCCGTATTGGGGATCAAGAATTCCCCGATATACCAAGTCTTCTCAACTTCTACAAAACACATTACCTAGATTCAACATCATTAATAAGGCCTGTACGTATTGCTCAGTGTAGTTTGTAGAACCATGAAGGGTTAATAGAATGACCATATGGAATCAACATAAAGGGTTAATATAGGTTAATGGAATGACCAAAATGTGTTAATAGAATTACCATAAAGGGTTAATATAAAGACTGTAAAGGGTTAATAGAATTATCATTTATATGGTGATAGTGTTGCAATGGTGCAAAATTGACTGTTAGGCTGTATAACAGTGAGACATGAACCATATGTTCACATGACTAGACAATGGCAATTTGGTGCTATTATATGCCATAAGGTGTTAATATGAGGATATATAATGACCATATAATGATATTAAAACTGGAGAGCTCAAGTGTTAAAATGGCAAGACGGTGACCATTTGGTGTTAATATGTCGAGACAGGGACCATAATTATGGTGTTAAAATGGCGCGACAGCAACCATACTGTGTTCAGATTGTGAGATGGTAACGGTGAGACAGTGGTTATATTGTTATTTTCCGTATTTTGGCCCATGGGCTTAAATTCGGATTTAATATTAGAGTAGTCTCCCATGTGCATTTTCTTCCAATAATAACATTCAGTTATTGAAAACATTCAGTGTTTTTCAGTCCTATTGTTTATAAAATTGTTCTGGCACCCAATGGTTAACGGATTTCTTTGGCACCCAATGGGTAACGGATTTCTTTGTACTTATAATGTTGTTTCAATTTAAACAAGTGCCAACATTAATAGTATATATATTTGTCTGTTTTCGCATCAGAAACAACAAATCAGTATATAATAATGTATAATGGGTAGTTCTGAATTTAAGCCCTGGGCCTAATTTCGGATAAAACGATTCTCTTTCAAAAGTGACATTTTCTGTAATTTAGCCCGGGGCTTTAATACGGGAACTCCCGGTATGAATTATTAAAATGGAACAGCTGCGTTCAGCCGACAATACATACAATACATTACAATACAATACTTTTCTCTACATGCAGTTTGTTGAACGGGACCGTAGGGAAATATGAGGAAATAGGTTTGGGTTTTCATACCAAACAATATGTGGTCCAAACCCATATTGAAATGTATGCATACATATCACTACGGATTGCCGGCTGAACAGCTCGCATAGTACTACGTGTCATGTGTATTGACATGTATTGTCAGCGGAATACAGCCCAGTTATTGCTGTTTTCATGATTGTCATTATTCTGTTTCAGGCCCCAAGGTTAAAAATCGTCACCAGATACGATTTTCCTGGAAGGGTAGGTTCCGCTAGCTTTTATTAAATGAAGAAAATTTGATTAATAAATATATGGAATTCTGGTAGTATCAACTTCAAACTAGTAGAGCCTGCAGGTGGTAGTACAATGGTAGAACATTTGCACTTCAGAGCCAAATGCCCCGGGTTCAAATCCCGTTTCAGCCGCTCGGCATCAATGTTTGTGAAGGTTACCTTTCTGACATGATATTGATAGGATGCACTGTTTGTCGAGGGGAAATGCAGTCATCATCCTTGGTCTGTCAGTACCGGCCAGCGCTCGCATGTTTACTGCAACATTCAGCACTACAGATGTTGCAGGTTTCCTCCTGCCATAAACTGGCAAGCCGTGATATAAGTGAAGAGTCTTGAGAGTGGCTTTAAACCCCAATTTAAATTTATTTTATTTTATTTTAATGTACTGTCACCGTCACCCACTCTGTACTCTAGGACCCTGAGGATCTTCCATTCAAGAAGGGAGAAGTCCTGGAAGTAATCGCCAAGGATGAAGACAGCTGGTGGACAGCGAGGAACTCGCACGGGCAAGTCGGACAAGTGCCCGTTACGTACTGCACCAAGGTGAGAAGTCGGCAGTGAACGAGGAGCGTGTGAGCGTATGAACATAACTCCCTTACTCAGTATCAGTAATAGCCAAATATAAGTGGGTCAAATTCATTTTTAGACAGATCCGGTTTAACGATTCTGGTGATAACCTACACAGTGACATGTGCGTGGCTGTTGTTTTATTTACGCACCTTACGTTGTATCGCGATCTATAACGTGTGGACCATGCTGAACAACATGATTCATCTCGGAATCGAACAGAAATTCGAGCACATGATCTATATTAATCTATATGATTTTATTTGGAGTTTATTCAACCCAAAGCCTAGTACTCGTGTTTGTCTATCACCGAAGATTCTGGGTAATTCTTGGAAATTCTAAAAATAAACGTGGCCCACTTACAGCCCCAATAGGATCCATCTGCATTTATTTGAAACTCTGAGCTGCATCAGAGTTGGGCTGAGACCACTGGGCTGCCCATTGTCACAAGATGCTCCAGCTCAGCTTCTGTCATTACTCAAGTCTGTATTGATCTGAGGGTCATGATCAGATGCACTGTCTGTATGGTGGCAATCCAATCATACTTGGTCCGTCAATACTATCTGGTTCTCGCAGGTTTACTGCAACATTCAGTGCTACAGACGTTGCTGGTTTCCTCCTGCCCTAAGGTGACAAGCCCTGATGTAAGTGAAAGGATCCTGAAAGCTGATCTAAACCCCAATTTTAATTTCAGTATTTTAGGAATTTGTGGTCAACAATCTCGCAAAATATTGCCTTAATTTAACATTTCATTGAAACTATTGCAGTTCCCGGAGTCCCATACTCAAGCGACACCAGAATACCAGAAACCTATACCACCCATGATAGCTGATGTGAGTACAGTGTAGTGGGTTTTCCTCCCACAATAACCAATTCAATGTGAGGTCACTGCTAATTCTAAATAATAATTGTCATTGTTGACCCCTTTAGTTATTTTGTGTACAATATTTCAGTACATACGCATGGGTGAAAGATTCCTGCTGTGATGTAGAACAACAAATCAATCGCTCAGCACAAAACTGAGATTATATACTCGGCAAAATAAATTAAGGGCTGGCAGATATTTTGTGCGGATTCTTCTACCCAATCTCGGAACTTGGCTTAAGGAATTTGGTATCATTCTTCTACCAATGTTTCTACAAGTTCTTGAAGAGTACCTGGAGCATGTAGACATTTGGAAATTCTTCGTTGTTTATGTAATATAGCGCTAAATGTAGATGTCCCAAAGGTCTACTGGCCCTGAATTAAACCGTGTGCAAAGTTTCCTAACAGGAAGGTATTTGGTGAAGCCAAAATGGATGCAACTGACGAGATGTTTCTTTGTCCACGATACCACAATGCGACTTCTGTTTCAGGTGACTCTCCCAGCGAAGGCTGTGGTTGTTACACAAAGGATACCCAACGCTTACGATAAAACACAACTCAAACTGATGGTATGTTCTAAGTAATATAACAAATGCACCTGCAATGCAGGGCACCGTTTCATGAAGCTCTCGTCTACTACAGCACCATTGCCCTCTCGTGGTCATCTCTTTTACATGGAAATCGTACATTTAATGGATAAGTGAGCTTTGTGAAACTGTAGCACAGTGGTAAGGGTGTTGGGCTATAAACTCAAATTTCTGAGTTCAAATTTCGCTCGATGTTTTTTGGAGAGAGTTCCAAGCCAATGGTATATTGTAGAAATGATGAACCAAAATCACTGGAATGCAATGTAATTGTGAAATTCAATTGTTTAAATGATTATTTATCATTAATATTTCAGATAGGGGAAATTGTGACGGTAACAGCAATGAACGTAAATGGACAATGGCAAGGGGAGGTAAACGGAAAACCCGGGATTTTTCCATTTACGCATGTCCAGTTTTTATCTCGAGAAGAACAGTGATTCTATACAAACTGTGCTTTTGACTCTCCCAGTATTACGGATAATGGAGAGAAGAGAGAAGACGAAAACCCAGAGATAGCAGAACAGATATAAAAGACGATAGCAATAACATTTTCAACTCATCCATAACATGCTCCTGGTGTTGATTAGCAAAGATACCTGGCTAAAGAGAGATAACTCTATCCCTGACTGAAGATTCAACAAGGAAGATCACTCTATCCCTGACTGAAGATTCAACAAGGAAGATAACTCTTTCACAGACTGAAGATTCAACAAAGGAGATAATTCAGTTGGGCAGTCTTGAGATATTAAGGGTCTTGTTCGGACTTGCACTGTCTCGGATGATTACTTCAGGGAAAGACAACTCTTGTTTGGGGAAGTAGAGATAACTAAGTCTTATATTACTCTATAATTTTGATCACATACATTTAAACTTTAGGGGACTTGAGATAGGACTAGAGCTGAAATGCTCCACATTCATGATAATTTGATTAGATATGGGTAAAAATTGCTGATGTATTTTTTTCCTTTCATCGTGATAGGGAAAGTGTTAAAGGACCATTTTAAAAATATTTTGATGGAGATCTAGTGAGCCACTTCCATATCTGCGGAATTGGCAGAATTTAAGCACGACATTTGTTTATGAAAAAGAGCCAATGAAACTTTGCCCATACCTTTTCCAATCTAAGTATTGAATGGTTGTCTCCCTTCGTTAAGATGCAATCTTTAGGTCTTGGAAATGGCTACGAGATCACTGAAATTCTATTGACATAACTTGTCAAATTACGAGATTTTTTTTCAATTATCAAGATTTCTTGACCTACTGAAGTTGTCTTCCCCTGAACATTTTACCAGTCGAGTGCAACATTGTTAATTTTCAGACAATCTGAAATCGTGTTGATATATTTTTTATATGTTATGCATATATTGCTGTAGCCCGCTGTTATTAAACTAATCTAGCTTAAAAATGTATATATGATATGAATGCTACCAAGATTCTAGATAAATTGAGTTCTGTGTGATATGTATTTTGAGATTGGAATCAAACACTATAATTATTATTGCAACACAAATTAACATGTTTCAATTTACATATGAATTGAAAGTATTTACTTGATGTTTTTGAGTTGTCTTTCTTGATTTTTTTATCTCCCAAATATTTCTCTTTGTAGTGCTGATCGTCGAATAATTTTCACTCGTACAAAATATGACTACTTATTAAACATAATGTGTGTGTGTGTGTGTGTGTGTGCGTGTGTGCGTGTGTGCGTGCGTTGTGTGTGTGCGTGCGTGCGTGCGTTGTGTGTGTGTGTGTGTTGTGTGTGTGTGTGTGCGTGCATGCGTGCATGCGTTGTGTGTGTGTTGTGTGTGTGTGTGTGTGCATGCGTGCGTGCGTGCGTTGTGTGTGTGTGTTGTGTGTGTGTGTTTGTGTGTGTGTGTGTGTGTGTGTGTGTATGTGTCTGCGTGAATGTGTGGTCAAGGTCGTGTTGACTACATGACAAGTTTGCTTACATAATCGGAATGAAGTCTTGTTCCACTGGTAGACTGCATCGTAGCTTGTGTTTACGTAGCTGGTGCTCATCTTTGTTACGTTTACGTTATCAAAACTGTGCGACTCGAGGAAAGTATTCGTGAATTGATTTCCTAATGGTCAGTGCTCGACATCACTCGGAAACCTCTTTACTCTCGATGTTGTCGATAGCAACGCTTGTTGAATTTTCCCTTAGACCCCTGAAACTTTACTTGACAGTTCAGTCAACATTCAAAGGGAAGAACGTTCATAACGCCGGGGGAGGTGGAGGGGAGGGGGGGGGGGATAGCTCAGTTGAGAGTGTGTTAGACTACAATCTCGATGGTTTGAATCCAGGCTGTAATGTCTGTACACATAGAGCACACTGATGCCATCCTGTCTTTGTACTGGCCATAACACAACCCTTGGGTCTCACACAGTTGTAGTAGGTTCTCTCCCCAGGTTCGAAATTTAGGTTTGAAATTAATCACTATGGAGACGTCCCTGTGAACTAGCTATCACAAAACCAAAGAAGTTCAAATCTAGTGAACAATTTAGTCGTGTACGGTACATGCAGAACATGAAATTATTCAAGAATGAAAAAAGTTATTCCATCTACCTTTTTTGTTATTATGAATTATTCATTATGTTATAAATGTTCATGACGTTTTTTTCACATTTGTTCAGAATGATACTTGAATGATATTGCCATAAATGAAATTTATGTCCATATTATTTAAAGATCCATCAAGAAACATTATTTTAAAGATTTAGTCTATCAATTGGTATCTTGTAAGATTGATTTTTGTGAGAGAATGTATCTCTAGTGTGTATGTGTAGATAGATAGATATATTTTGTTGTTAGTTGTAAGCGCTCAAAGACTTGTAGCATGTAAGTCTCCAACAATGGTTGTGCTCTCATGTGCATCAAAATAAGAGTATTTTTTCGTAATTTTTACACCAAAAATCAGCACCAATCTCATCGTTTTTTCAAGAGCTAAAGATTATATTTTGATAAATTTTAGAATTGTGATGTTTGTTTTCACTATTGTACTGAAATTAGGAGTTTTCACACAATTGAGCAATATTATTGCTTTGAGTAGTTGATTGTTTCTTATTTAACCCTCTCCATGCTGAAGGCAACCGCAGATGCCCTAATGGGCTGTGCCTAATCCAGCAGGGAGAGGGTTAAGGATGAGAGGTACACCAACATTGTTTCTTATTTAATGATAATTAGTTGGTGTCATACCTCTATGGTCATTCTTATAGTATTATAATTATTATTTCTTCTGTGGTCATTTAAATTGCCTGTTTTCTCAGTTTTAAAGCGACTCGAACAAAATCTTTATTTGTATAAATCACATAACAATTCATTACACCATGTGTTTTCTACAAATGAAAATTCAGTTTCAAGTCCCTTTAACTTTCTACCAAGGAATTGGTAAGGTTGTTTATAGATAATTTCCTTGAAGGTAAAAAATGCAGCAAAACATACACATTTCTTTGATTTCCTTTGTCTTTGGGTTGACATTCTCATTTACATTCTGCTCACCTTATCAATGTTATTGATGATTCACTTTTCACTATTATTGATTCAAAAAGATTTATTGATGTGCTTTTTCAAAGGCATTGGCAATGTCATATGTTATATGTTTTTTATTAACGGTTTAGATAATTTATGCTGTGAATTGCATGAACATTATTTCTTATTAAAGATGAGAATTAAATATGCATGTGCAAAATTTATAACATTAGTTTTGTTTACATTATGAGATCACCATCAGAATATAATTTAAATTTATTATGACAAATTTGAAAATGAAAATTTATGTTTTTGAGAATGATTTGGAGAATACAACATCCCCCTTTCAACCACTCGGATAAAATTCATTTCTATTTTTCATATTGAGATTAACTAAATTTTACGACATTTCTAGAAATATTCATAGCATGGTCTGCTTTGTATATTATTTTGTTTTTCTGATTTCGTAACTTATTGCTTTATCTTATTACAAAGAGCATTGCGTATATTTGCACGTGAACTATTTACTTAATATTTACTTCCATTTGAAATCGGCCAGTCATGATATAGTAATCATTTTGGCTTTGGGCAATTTGTAATCAAGAAATTGGTTTTTATTCAGTTGTACATAGTACATGTTAAACACCTTCTGTTTAGTTTTGCAGTTGGTTTAGGATTAAAACATTGTTTTTTTCTCTTCATTTTTACACAAGAAAAAGGCATTTAGATTAGATTTGAAAACTGAAATTAAATAAGAATTTTGTTATTACATTGTAAAGGAAACTTGTAAATGTACTAAACTTTGTTTTTCTTCATGTTTTCTATCATTTTATTCTTGTAGATCTCAGGAAAGTTTGCTGTTTTGAAACGAGTGAACTTTTCAAAGTGAAACAATTTTTTTAATTGTATTGCTTGATCTCTCTAAACTTTTAAATACCCAATTTCTACTAGGCCATGTCCACAAAGCAGTCAATGTTTCTATGTGTTTATCACTAACAACAATGATTTCCTGAGAGATCAAACACTATTAAAAGTGATTGTATTGCTATTTAGTTTTCCATGTATTTTCTAGATGTATAAAAAAAAGCAGCAGAAGAGATATATTAAAATATTAATTGATGTGGTTCATCGACGAAGATTACCATAGTAACCAGCAGAACCATGGTTGTTATGGTAATTGGGCCCTTGCCAGATTAGCATAATGTTTATCGTTTCCATATTAGTTGCTTTTCTGTGGTTGTCTGTCTATACATACATCTGTGTTGTCATCTGTCCGCTGAGTCTGTTGTATCATACGTTGTATATATACTGCTGCGCTCTATCTACGTCTATTTTCCTGGTAGTGATCACACATTTATAATGAAATAAACTTTTTAAGCAACCTTCGTTTTGTCTTCTGTCTTGCACCTGCAAAACTGTTACACGAACAATGCAGTTTTACATTTCTTTTGATTATGAAATCTCTTCCTTCATTAAAGTGTTGTTTTCATATCATAGAATCATTGTGTATGGATAAAAGATTTCCACTGTGACGTAAAACAGTAAGTCACTCACTCGGCTATGGCATATCTTTGACACACAAATAGCAGTGGTTCATATTATATCTGATATGTACCACTACATGCAAAATACATCATGTAACCTGATGAGTGATGCATTCCTGATAATCGTGAATCCAGTATCACACTAGTTATATATAAACATCACCTTGTACTGTTGTATTGTATAGAACAATATGTGTCAGTCACTACCATTGAGGCCCCCGACGTCAAACAGGTTGTTCTGAATGATAGTCGTGACGTCATACATCAAGATGGCAGCCTCCACGAAGATACGTGTTTTGGAGTTGTACAGTGGAATCGGTGGCATGCACTGGGCACTGAAGGGTTAGCAGACTAAAATTATCGATATTCTCACATTCTCGCGATCCATATTTATTCATTTGAATTATTTCAAAGCACTGTAGTCGGCAGTACACACTCTGAGAAAGATAAACAACAGTCGACTGCCACGAAATTAGGTTATCCTCTCGCCGAGTCTCTGATCACATACGAATAATCATAATGTATGTAAACAGTTATACTCTGATTTCTGTAACGAGTTCTTCAGGGCTTGTGAAACCAACAGTTTAGTGAATTTTACAACTAAAACCTGCAAATTCAGAGCTCGACATTAAGGAATGTCCGTCTGCCCGGGACAGGTACCTTCGACCTGTTATTGCCGGGTAGCGATAATTATCACTACTCGGCGATAAACATGGCCAAGACAGGTACCATGTAGTGTCCCCATTTCGGGGTCGACCAATGTTCATACTACTTACCGTACTAAAACGCTATTCTGCGTCCAAAACTCAAAGAATCGCGCCACCTGTTGGATACATTAGATGTCTGAGAAATGAGGAAGTGAGTGTTCTTTACGTTTAACATTAGATTGTAAATACAGTATCGTCAACAGATAACGCACAGCTTACTTTGAACCTTAATACCACGAAAACCCATCCCACAACAGTATTATCCATGGGCGGACTAGTGAAATAGCCCAGATTAACCAGCCTACAGGGCCAAGTAGTTTCATGTCCGACAGAACATAAGAACAGGTGCCTTAAAATGTCAATGTAGCGCCCTGAAAGTGCAATTTGCAAACACTGAATGCCACTGGCACTGACAGACCAACCTTAGCCAGGATGTCACAGTGCAGACAACACATCATATAATGGAGTTACCATGGTTACCTTTCTGACTTGGCCCAGGTAGTGGTAATGCTTCGCTATACGAAGTCTAAAACAAAATAGTTTAAAATGTAATAAACATTTCGGCCGTAATCACGGTGACAATGTTTAAACTGTTTCGTTTTAGACTTCGACTTTTCACATCAACCTACATAAATTAATATGCATGCGCCAACACCGGCATAGGATACGATGGATAAAACGAGTTTGAAAGGTGCTAGTGAATTATTCCGATA
>JAUTBT010048668.1:0-16189 GCA_032361225.1 Lepetodrilus schrolli | reverse complement strand
TAAATTTAGCACGGGGATTTCCAAAACGTCACGTAAGATTTTTCTTAGCAATTTCTTAACCGCTAAGAAAATTCTTAAAATAGCACGTTGTTTCTTAGCTGAGATTTTTCTCAAGTCATGCTAAGAACTTTCTTAGCCTAGTTAAGAATTCTTAAGAATGGCTAAGATAATTCTAAGATAATTCTAAGAAAATTCTAATAAAAATCTAAGATGCTTCGTGAATACCGGCCCAGGAACCAAAGTAATGTGTAGTCCAAGTTGTTACTTTTTATCAAATCTGAAAGCAATGTATTTATACACATTCACAAAATACACTTACAAATACAAAAACAATTTTACCATATTTCAACCCCAAGGGACATAATTGTAATTAGAAATACAAAAACAATCTTACGATATCTTAACTGCAAGAAACAAAATTGCATTTAGAAATACAGAAATAATCTTATATGATATCTAAACTACAAGATGCAGAATTATATATTTAATTCTTCGATATTATATACGGATCTACGCTGTCAGTTATTCTCGTAAAGAGAGGCTGAAAGTTAACTACAGCATGTGTGATAGGTGACAAGGGGGCCATAAGCGAAACAAAGCCGATGAGAGGATAACGACGACCTCAAGCGTAATCCCCGCCTGCACGGGAAATCAATACGCTCCAATTTAATCCAAATATTGGCCAAGGAAGCGCCCAAAACCACGTTGGGGTTCCTAGCCCAATCCTCGGGAATTAATAGTTCTCCCCACAGATGATTAAACCAAACTGACTGTGAGGACAAGGGATGAACAGATAGTCAAGGATCCGCAGCAATGCATCGTGTGTTGTATATATACACAGCATTCCGTGGTACTGCTAATCAACTTGGGTATCTAGGTTTGGGATGGCACCACCGTCGTCCAATTAGTATCAAGCGAGGGCAATTCTACCATGGTCAACTTAGTGCCAACTGACGACGAGACCTCCGAGGTGTTGGTATGCAGATCTAGCTAGACTAGAACGAATGTTTAGCAATAATTGGCAAGTCTATTTGTCGAGTGGTTGCTACTGATATTTACATGGTAACTGAAGGAAATTTGTCAAGAGGCTTAAGCTATGTTGAAGGTGAGGTGCATTTGGGATACAATACTCCTAATGGGATATCGAATCCATTTAGCTAGACAATTATAGGCCAATCCAATGTACAACCATGAGAACATTCGAAAGAACGTTCTTCAATACGTGTGTATATTGTAAATGACAATAGACATTTTATCAAACGTTTTCATAGCTTCTTTTAAATAAATGAGATGGGAGACTAACTAGCTTTGAAGATAATTAGAACATTGGCAAATTAGATGGGTCTCTATTAGAGTGTCGGAATGATTACATATGTGTAACAATTTCGATAAATAACCGACGGAATTGGCAATTCTTGACAGTATATCACTTAGCAGGTCTGCTTGGCCTGGTTTAATTTAATCTTTCAAGTAATTTGGTGTATAGCGATGATCGATGGTCAATATGTACCGACCCGTACACGATCCAAACTCCAAGCGTTTGGAAATCCCCGGATCATTTCCTCGTTTGTATACTTTAACAGGCAGTCGATGCCAAAACGCTCAAAGTAGGAAATATCTTACCGACATTTGGTCTCGCGAGATCTCGATTTCAGCTCGAGATTGAGCTCTTGTAGGACCAGTTCGTGCCGCTAGGTGGAGAAAATAGTCCTCTGCAGATGCTTAGAAATGACTGAACGTGTCGCGGATTGATCATTGGGGAACTGTAATCACCTAATGCAGTTCGTGCACATATCAAGGAACCCATAATGACCTCATTTGACCTTCTGCCTAATGTATATCCGGTTTCGCCATGACCTATTTTACTGCCTTCGTGCATCGTAAATGTTCATTGGATGTACAGCCATTAATTTTGCTTAGCGTATTATCTGAGTGTACAATTTTCTGTCAATGCATAGCATAATTTCGACCATGCACCATTTGTACATGAATACAGCTATAAAATATATTGACATAGAGGTCGTGAGTGATATAGTAAAAGACGGAATGGTTTTCAGTGGCCATTGAATCTAATTGGATCCATCTCGATGCAGTATTAATAGTATTCCTATTTATCACGGCTCTCGGGTCTCACGTTATTATGGCACGCGTTCAGGCTTAATCAACGTCACGCTGTGAGGTAGATACACAGTCATACGTTGTTCAGCTTTTACAAAACTTTATTAACCAATATTCGCGTAAGTCATCCAAAGTCTCTCCTTTCGACTTTTAGACCTGGGTATAATGATTAGTCTTAATTACTAAGAAATTAATCGCTCGCAAAGATCCATCCCGACCTCCACGGGGCGTCCAGTCATGCCATGAAGGCCTGTGCGCGATACGCTTTCTAAGTTCGTGCATAACGTGGAACCTCTTAAAAGCTCGCTCTGCCCGCATGACATGTAGGGTTCACACGTTCACGTCGTGGAATTAATTCAATTAAGGAACCGGTTCTCGCTAATAGTGCAGCTGATTTCCTCTCAATTGATTGCGGTATCAGTGTGGTCTGCTAAATGAAAACGAGGCTAGGGTCGTGACCTCTCGATGAAAGTTGGGAGTCTGGGAATGAATATAGTAGCTTACAGAGCAAGTGGAAATACGAAAGATTCTGTACAGATGGTATTCTAATGGTTATTGGAATTGAATATATCAAGGAGCTCTCGACTACGATTAATTTTCTTAACCTGGGGCCGTATTCAATATTAGACTTACGTTTTGAACGTGATTTGTCACCTAAATACATTATTTACGTGAAAGTCAAAACCATAGATTTCAAGCAACAATCACGTTTTAGGTGACTTAAGTCATTTTCAAAACATAAGTTTAATATTGAATACGGCCTCAGAAAATACGCCATTACAGACAGTGGTCTAGAAGAATGCATTACGGGCATCAAGAGAAGTGTTGATCTGATAGATGTAAAGCAACCTCGTGTAATGCCTAAATACCCATGAATTTCAATGGCGTTCTAGCATTTATTGCACGATCTTGATCCTGATACAATGTACATATTCTACAGACTCACAGATTCATTGCACACATGATCGATAGGATTGAGATAGGGTCCATAGAGTCAGTGGCATAAACATCCTCGACATGGCAGCCCACTCTGACGAGGTCACCTACACAGGTTATGTTCACAGTGCATGAATACGAAGAACGACGTCGGTGCCACTGTTCAACAATTACCATGCTGCTACTTGCAAACTTTATAAACCTTTTTTTTTTAAATTGGCGTTTAGAGCCGCTTTCAAGATTCTTTCATTTATATCACGGCTTGGCAGTTTAGGGCACGAGGAAACCCGCAACATCCATAGCGCTGAATGTTGCAGAAAACCTGCGAGCATCGGTTGGTACTGACAGACCAAGGATGATAACTGCATTACCACTGTACACACAATATCGCATCAGAATGGTCTAAAATGTTAGTAAAATATATCAGTATAAATGCACATGAAATGGTTTTGTAATCATCACGACGGTAATTTGTATTCATGCGACGAATTCTAATATCATGAACAAGGCCGTTGGACAGTGGAATTTAAGCAATTAACCTATTTTCTAGGATCTTGACACGGTGCTGGTTGGTATCGTCTAATTCTCACAAACCCGCCGTAACCATTCGCCTATGTAGAGTATGTCATCCCCACGTGTCCCGGAAACAATCTGGTTATGTGACATATGACAGTGTACACTAGGCAACACGAGTCATCTATGTGTAAAGAAATGCAATCAACATTCCATAATTCATATGGATAATGGAAGGAGAATAATAACTGTGGCAAACAAACGACACCATCCAGGTGGACTTGGCTGTAGGAATGAAAGCAATAGCTGTCAGTGCAATGCTCCATATACGGTAGTGTGTAAAGTAGATGTAGCGGATATGTGTCACGTAAAAAAAAGACTATTGCATAGCTACATGTATATAGTAATAGTTTAAAATCATATTTGCTTTCCATGATTACCTCTGCATGTCTAGAAAATGACTTTATGGTTGTTTGTAAAACATTAACATAGCTTTCATGTTTTATGATAATCGAATCGTTTTTAAAGTAATATATTGCAGTACACATTTCTTATAATTGAGGAAGAGAAAATATGGTATATTGTACCAATTCTATTTGCAATATTCAAAATGTTATGCATTCATGAATAGAACCGCATGTAAAATTCTACTGGAATTCATATGAATGCTACGGCGTTCTACCGTATTACGTCTGAGTGTTTGTAGAAAATATTCATCTAATTGATACAGTGACAAAAAGAAAACAATTACTTGCTTGAATCAATATTCATCAATAATTGACGTAATTTTCAGTAGAATTATCTCACACAATCTTTAAATGTACTAGATATTCACACACACACACAAACACAAACAATATGTTAATTCTTGACCAATATCTGAAGCCTACACATTTTATGCGTTTGTACCTATGTATATAGCCTCGTGAGCTACTGTGACACGACCTATAGTATTTAGGCCAGTAGTATTTTCCTGATGGTTAATGTTGTCTGGCAACGTCAGATTCTTCGCATCGTTCACCGTTGTCTTGTTAGTAGGACCACCATTCTATACGTTACTTACACTGTATGTGCTTAGTAGTTACGGACGTACATCGTGATTACCTTGCAACTAATCTTGTATAGCCAACTTTCATCTTAGTAACTGATTAAACTCAGGCAATATGTATGTGCATGTAATGGATATGTATGCGTGTGGAATGTGTGTATGTGTATGTGTGTGTATGTTTGTGTGTTTGTGTGCGTGTGTGTGCTATGTATCAAGGACAGAGGGGAGGATGAAGGGAAGAGAACATCTACCTTAGTCTAGTCTAGTCTAAACCTACTCTTGTAATAAAGAAGTCACATCTTCATACAACAATGCGCTTGACGTCTTTGACCATTCTTCTCTAAGAGGCATAATGTATGTCCTAATGGAACAGTCATGTTTAATGTTCCTACGTATACCAAGTACTGGAATAACAATACTGTATCCAATAATTCTGAGACGAACAAGCAAAAGGTTGACACCTCACTTCACATGTACAAACATATCCAGTCACTACATAAACGTGTCCATTAAATCCCTGTGTATGTGCGAAACGTGCGAAACACGCGGCATGTTCAGTGCATATAATTCAAGCTGCCGCCTACTAATGGTAGGACATTAGCATGTATTCTCACTCACTTTACCATGGGAATTAGTTTAATGTTCATTCTTTTGTATGACCGAGAGGCTATACCTTCATTGTACTTATTCATACTTAGTGATCATATCAACATATACAACTTGAAATTTAATATAATATCATTAAATATGATATGAATTAGGATGTTAAAGTACCCGTATCTAAAATGTATATAAACATGCTATATGTAATTAATCGTATATGGATTATTATATGGACATCTAATACATATCATAAAGGTAATTACGGAGTATTTACAAAGTTAAACGTTTAGTAAATTATGTCCATAAAACATATGTCACTACAGCTAGTTTTAATGATGCATTTTGAAAAAAACTTTGAGTGACATGCCAGAATGATATTGTTAATAGTCTGGTGGACATTGTAGGGTTTTACGTAAGTTCCT
Source organism: Lepetodrilus schrolli (assembly GCA_032361225.1). Classification (NCBI taxonomy): domain Eukaryota; kingdom Metazoa; phylum Mollusca; class Gastropoda; order Lepetellida; family Lepetodrilidae; genus Lepetodrilus; species Lepetodrilus schrolli. Next base: position 10,549 of record JAUTBT010048668.1, on the reverse strand, counting down.
CGTGCCTCTAGTGCCCGTATAGTGCCCGCATATTGATGGCATTTAACGCCCACACTATGACATATCAAGTCTTAATGACAGAACATTACGCATTCGCCAGACAAGTGCATCCGTAATAGTAGGCCTTTAATGCGAAGATACCTTTAACGCAGACAGCGAGGGGTAAGACATGGTTGTCTCCTGAGATCAAAGCTATTTACGAGGGAGAAGTATTTGCTCAGACATGAGGCCACTTGACTCCACCTGCCCTACGCTGGCAGATGAATGAAGCATACTACTAGGGTCAGGTAGACGCTTCAACTTTGATATAATTGATTTCTGAATTAACCCTTCAATAGTCAAGTTGTCTACGTTTCTGTTTGCAGCAGTATACTACCTATTACATAAGATTGAAACAATCATGGAACGTATCAAAAACCTTTTTAGGATATCATTGCATTTTTTCACTTCATTATGGAATTACCCGGTATGACTTGTTTTGGGTAAATCTACACAAACTCCTAAAGAAATATGTTAATGAAAAGTACTAGTATCAAGCTTGATTTGAAGATTGTATTAAACATTAGTATTATCAGAAGATATTTTTATTTCGGAGCTTACGCTTGGTTTATATAATACCCAAGTAACAAGTTGATCCCTTCATCTATCGACTTTCGCCATGGATATAGTAATACATGTATTATCTGTGTATTAGATCACATTAATCTAAATTAATTGCTTACCTATATACCAAGTTACAGAGGTTTATATAGCCACAATGTCCATTCTATATGCTCATATACCGATGTCTTCAGCACATAAGATATCACGTTCAACCACGAGGATGACTATTAATGGTCATTTATGAGGAACTGAAGTAGCCACTAAATAGAGTGTCGTCTGATAGATCATGTCTAGACTGACCATAGTTAGTCTGTGTTCACACGCTGTACCACTATGTACAGATGAGGTATTCTGTTAAAAGGCAACTCACAAAGGGACCTTTTCAAAACTTGTCTCTATCATTTCCAAGAGCATTATACGCGTGCATAGAAATCAAGTTTACGTTTATTTGTAGTGATGACCCGCGAATGTCTTCGATGAATGCACATATGTATTCTGGAGTCTCATGTATAGACGGAATAGAATACAGACGCCGATACATAGACAGTTGATTTGACAGATAAAGTAAAAGTAAACGTAAAAATTAATAATAAGTAGCTCAATGCATTATTTCTCTGATAAATAAACATTTTAAAGAGGTTATCGATTCTTACTTGTTCTATCAAAGTATACAAAATCTATTCTAGTATTCATGGTTCCTATTCAAATTTCTTGGTCATACATATTTAGGTAAACAAAGAGCTACAATATAAATTAAGTGTCAAGTAATGTGCCAATATTTCAGCTAAATTGGTTTGTCATACTCAATGAAATTTATTATTCTTGTCTCTATAAAGATAGCATTTGATTCTCTTTATGCACGGATTGCCCATGAACAACTCGTTTCGGTTTACGACTGCGTCATAGAAATCACGTAAAATGATAATAAATTTTCAATAATTGCGATCGTTTCTTTCGACCACCTGTGTTGTTGGATTTACGATAGGTTTATTGACGGCCTGGACAGGAGCCGTTGGAATGTACGTACACCGTTTTACAAACGAAATGTAAGATTCCTTTGCCCTTAGGAGCTACAGTAGGAGCTACAGTGTATTTAGAGCTACTGTAGCTACAGTGTATGTAGAAGAAGGAACACCAAGATGCAGTGGCTGAAGAAAAAGACGTTCTGTATCGATGTTGTCTGCATAGAATTTTGATGTAAGAGTCCAGGTTAATATTTGAATTATGAATGATGCGTGTTCGTGAAATGGTTCATAAAAAGCAGACGGGGGTGCTGTCTGGTCAACAGCTTGACACGTGACTAATTAATTCATGACCCCCGCAGGAGTCCACCGGAAGTCAACGACCCGTGAAGGTCAAGATGCAATTGATGTTGAGTCACTGTATCGTGATGTGAATATGCTGCACTGCAGAGTGAGAGAGAAGAGAGAGAGAGAGAGAGAGAGAGAGAGAGAGAAAAGAGAGAGAGAGAGAGTACATAATCAATATACATGATGATGATAATGAAGATAATGATCATGTTGATCGAAGTGTTGGTGTTGATGATGATAAAGATGGTGATGGTGATGGCGACTATCATGATGATCGATGACGATGGACAACGACAATGATGACGGATGGATGATGATGATGATAATAATGGTGGTGGTGGTGATGATGATGATGATGATGATGATGATGATGATACCTATGATTCATTAATTAATGTTTGCCGCAATCTCATTATACAAGATTTAATTAGTAATTTACTTAAGCACAAACCCATTGTTTTCAGACGTTTTCAGCAATTGACATTTCTCAAATATTTATGATTAATTAATCTAGACGCTATATCTGATTGTTTCAGATATATTTTAATCAACTAGTATGTATCCACATGTTATCCTGTATTGCATATTGCCCAGTTTATGTATAATCAACATTAAATATAAATACATTCTTTAGAGTATATCTTCTGACATGGTTGTTTAGATGTTATCATCATCAAAATGACCAGATTTGACCTGTGGGAAGCCCCAGGGTAAAAGTGAGATGCTTGTGTTGTTTTCCCACTCAGCTGGTCATTCACAGACTGATGGACACTAGTAATTGCTTTACTGCTCCTCTTTTATTCTGCCTTAGATGGACAGTTCAGATTTTACACACGTGCAGTCGTTTAGGCAAAGTATTCCGAAGAGAATTGAGACCAACCGAGAATTGTTTCAGTGCTTTTCAGTCCATTTTTTAGATTATTTTCAAAACAATTGTTAAACAATACAATGGTAACTTTTCAAGATGTTCATGTGAAGCCTTTTATTCAATACTTTTTCTATGCTATACGGACGTCAACTACGACCCGATGCTACACTAATCATGCACTGCACTGATATAATACTTATCGATTGTATCAGGCAAATTGTATTTGGCTGTGGTATTCCATTCGGACACGACATGGGATTATCTTCTCTTGTTGTTGGTGATCGTCAGATTAGTCACGGATTGGCTGAACGATGACAACACTTCACGCTTATTAAACAAGGACAATCCGGTTTGCTTGTCATGCGTTATGATGGCATTGTGACAGAATGACAGAATGCGATACTTTGTATGGAATGCCAATGATCGGCCTGACGATGCCCTGGGGTTGAGAGGTTCCAGCATCACCGTTCTATTTTTGACAGTATTTCTTGTTGACAAGGGTAATTGACACCTTGTCAAGATTGGATGTGTAGGAACTGGATGTCTTCATAGTGACCATTGAACCCCTGTGCAAAACGGTGTATTTCTGAAGTGGCAATAACATCAACCAACTAACCATAGACAGTCAATGGACCATCATGTACAAAACGGCATAACTATGAAGTATATTTATGACTAAGGTTACAGTTTTTAAGCTTACCTCGGAGTTACGCCGTGTTGTAACCGATTGTCCATACAGGTCTCTTCTGTGTAAACCGGCTTGATTCTGAGGTAACATTAACTTCATTATTAGCTATGGACTGCACTATGGCTAAGATTGATGTTTAGGTTAACTTGGTCATATTAGAGTTACGCAGTTTTGTACACGATGGTCCATGCAAGCCATTCTGTGCAACACGGAGTTATTGTGAGGTAACTAATTTCATCCTTAGTTGTGGGCTTCACTGTAGCCCAGATAGACACTTGAGTTACCATAGAGTTACGCCGTTTTGTACAGGAAAAAGCAGATCAATTATAAAGATGAATTTCAGATATCGGTCGGAGACGTTGACACATTATATGTATAAGCTGACACGTTCTTCTAATTAGTGGTTTTTAAAATATAGATCATAACTTGTTTACTCAAGAATAATACTTGTATTCTAGAACTTGTCCTTGTACATATTGCTTATCCATAGTTTAAATTGTTGGTATTTTAGCGAGAAATATTTGTTATTTTTGCACGCTATGTAACAGAAATAATGCTGAAATCCGCGACGAAGCAGTAAGTTGTCAACGAACGAGACATGGTGAGGTATTTAGTGTATATTTATCATCAGACAATTAGGAATCTTGCAGGAATACTGTGTTAGATTTAAGAACACAATTTACCAAACCTGCACATTGCCTTTAGGTCGTTTTGTACGTTTACATACACTATTGTAAAACAGCAACTTAATGAAACATAGCTCAGACATATTTCAGAATTTCATTTTCTGTATTTAAGGGTCGCCACGAACAAATGCAATTGCAATAGTGTTTTGAAAACCTATGTACTGGCACATACACATAGATCAAACATATTTCGTATCAAATGTTGTTTATGCATTACCTCCAAAATATATTGCGCAACTACTATTGTTCTTGTTTATGGATTTGCTTTAGTGCGTGAACTGTGATATATTGTTCTTCCCCATCGCAAGGAATGCTATGCTGCACAGTACAAATGTCTGTAGATCCTGCTTTATTGACATAGCAGTGTAAACGTTTTGTGTTTAATAGGTGCAGTTTTTGCGGACCATTGGCCACAGCATATAGTGGTTTGCAGACAATCATTGCGTAATGTGGAGACTAAACAGTCTACTCGTTCTTAGAAGTCTGTTTCGCTCGTACAGACAAAGGATATTTTAACGCATAATAACAAATAATGCTTTTCATTACCATTGTGAAATATGTTGGTGATGCATGTTAATAGCAAAAACAATCATAGAATGGAATTTAGTGGCTTTTAGTGCTATATTAAATTATGGCATTGATAGTTGTGCTCTAAAGACCATTTGGTCTATGAAATGTTGTTTCTCACATAAAATCTAATGTTGTTACAACAGTGCTTTGTTAATATTAGGAATAATTTTCCCATTTATATTATTTATTGCGAAATAATCTTGAGCTAAACTTTAACGACACTGGATAAGTGCACTGCATTATTTTGTAATCAAATGCATTAAAAACACAAGGTTAATTATCTTTAAAATATTTTAAGCGTAATCAATTACGTTTTTGTGAGACTAGATCTATCTTATGTGACGAAATATGTTATTAAAGTTGCTCATGTGGATAAGGAACACTAATTTGCCACCTCGGATATATTCAGGTCCGGAATAACCAATGACAACGAGAACATGTCTTGATACAGAAGAATGGAGACAATATAATCTTTATACACAGTACTCCACAACCCCCTAGACATTACCAGTCCGTAGTTTATAAATGTGCCTGTAACCGTATAACACATATGGCATCTTCAAACCATTTAAAAATGTTGCCATAATATATTCCACCTAATATAAACTCACACTTGCGGTAACGGCCACACCACGCACACATTTCCTGAAGTTACCATTTTAAAGACTGCCGGGAAGGAATGGCCCTTTTCACATCCTGTACCCTCTAGTTACATGGCCGCTACACAGGACGGCACTTCCGTGTTAATGGTATACACATGTTCTCGAAAGTACGGTGCTGCTTCTTCGTGGTCGAGACATAGACTATAGGTCGAGACACTACGAAAAAAAGATAAGGTTAGTAAGCCAATTTTCGGCAACGAAAGCTTCGCGGCAGGTGGTGGATGTTCATCGTTAATATATAACGAATATTCGTGTTCCTTTTAATATTAAAGAGTACTGAAAGCAATATCTAGATTCTGCTATTGCTATACCACCATCTGATCAATGATCATTAATGTGTTATGCACACCATTAGTCAGTTGCTTAATTTTCGAATGGAACTATGGTCAATTAAAATCATAATTGTATTCTGTATTCCCATTGAAGAAAATGCCTCATAAATACATGTACATTTTAAAGTAACATTGATGAACATGAATACTTTCGTTAACAATGAGTAAACCTCATCTCGGTTACAAAGGGAATTAACTCTTAACAATTACCTCATGATTCAAATATCCAATTGATTCGCTATCCGACCGTTTTTGAGCCTGAAACTGGACTATGCGGATTAACGAGGGTCTACTGTAGCCTACGTGATCAATAAATGCAATAATTTCATATTAAAACGACAATTTCTCAGCTGCCACGTTGATGTTTCGCTACTGTGTAAATAATGAAAACATAATTATAATATCATACTCAAAGGAGAATAACCACAGATCATCCGTATACAACACCTGTTCTTTGTTTACTCATTTACTCGTGGGATATTCCTACACGTGTTCTTAATGTTACGATACTAAGAGCTTCTCTTATTTTCCACGCAACGACGCCAACGTATCTACTTTCTTATTAAAAAATCGAGTATTCCATTGTCAATTTTCCGCTATACCGCACAAGAAACATGATAGCCTCCTTGAACACCGAGTATTAACGGGTTTTGTTAAAGGTGTAATACCACTAGTGAGGTTTCGCGATTTCGAGACAATGCAAGTTTCGCACGGATGATGTGGCACGTGTTTACTAATGCATGCTTTCGACACGTTGACAGGGAAATAAATCAACCGCCTCGCGTATTATCGTGAATATTGTGCATGTCCCCATACCTTGAAGGATCCCTTCGTAATGGGGGTATTGTGCCCTGCCGAAATATTGATCTTCGTATGTTTCCGGAGTGTCTCGGGAATTTACGCCAGCGCGTGAATGGATGGGGAAAAAATAATACGGAAATATGGATTTTTGTCAGCTAGCTACAGATGCAAAATTTCGGATTCTTTTGGATCGAATATGAGAACTAGGTCAAATGTTCCAGTCACAGGCGAAATTAATACTGTGAGATCAGGCGTAAAACGTGCATTATTGATTTCAAACCTAAAAGTGTATAAGAGCTCTTACTGCATAACTAATACGTTTGTTTTTATTTCCATTGAAATATTGATATATCGAATATAATTATATTGTTATTACCTATTAATTTCTTGTTTCAAAATAACACTGTAAATCATAGATAATACATGTAAATCTGAATGTACCAATATTATTACATCCTTCTTTTATCAAATGCTAATTGCTACAACAATTTAAACCTAGTGTATGTTACGAAGTTTACAGGAGCAGTTTAAGCAAGTTGGAAAACCTTTTTTTTTCTCAATCCTTTCCTGACGAATAAACTGTGACTATGTTTAAATTAAATATATATAAAAATACCCAAGAATGCTAACTTGCTAAATTTGTGTACAATATATTTAATATATTGAGCTGGATTTAATATATTGAACATTATACGATAAAAATAGAAGAGAGAAAAAACATCAGATCGATTAATTTTTAGGAATCAATGAACACCCAAAAGTAATATTTCACTTCATGCAATAATGGAATAACTTTTAGTGGCTCACGTTTCTTGAGACTGATAAAAACCTATGCCAACTCTATGTAAAGAAAGTGCTTTAACCTTAAACAGTACGCCGACTGTGGTATATTCAATGTCAATACACACCTACATGTAGCTACTGTTTCACGTAGCCATCAGATTATAAAATATAGTATTGTTCAATTATAGGATTATTAATAAAAGAAAAGGAATACTAGCTAAAATAATGAACAAAGCTTGAGCCAGGAATGATGATGACGGGCAATGCAATGGAACCTCCAATGTAATTCTATTTATTACCAGGAAGTTCACGTAGCCCTCCAAGATCTAGTTCAGGACGTAATTATGGAAAATAGCTTTAAATAACTAAAATAACTTTGCTTGAGATGAATATATCGCACTTTAATACCTACATTGTACGCTGACAGCAAAACACATTTTCTTATTCTTTAATAATAATAATAATAATAATAATTGCATTTATATAGCGCATCATTCACAATTGCAGTGCTCTGTGCGCATGTGTAAAATAAACATGATAGACAAAAACGTAAGCTAATAGACTGTTACATAATTAACCTGGTTTGCAGTAACTTTTGAAAAGATGTGTTTTGAGATGAGTCTTAAATGCTTGTACAGAGGGAGCTGATTTCAAGTGCTTGGGAGATTGTTCCATTAAACGGATAAATTATCTACTCAGCTTTTCTTATTGATACTATGTAGTAATATTATTATTTTTATTATTTTTAATGTTGTTATTGTTATTATTATTATTATTATTATTAGTTATTAGTTATTGTTGTTTTTAGTGTCATCATGTCAAATATTTAAATCAATGTGCATCAACGATATGAAGAATAACTATACTATTTGACATTATTTATAGTTGCAAATTTTAATGTCAAAATTACAACAATGTATTTGTAAAAAAAAGCCATTTCAGGTTTAAGATAATGTCACTGTACGTCGATCTTAATATTACGGATATGAATATTTCATAAGACGTGCATTTATATGAAATATATTACTGTATAAATCTATAAAGTAACGACTACTTTCCTAAGCCCAAGCAATGATGTGGAAACGGAACAAATGTGCAAACTTCAGCCAGTTATGGACATTAATAAGAAAGGTTTAATAGGATGGGGATAGATAATAATTACTATGTACGGATGAAAGGAGTATATGAATAAGTCTTCAGCAGTAATAGGCTACTAAACTGACACTATTATATGTCAGTATAGCAGGGTTCAGGCTTACAACCAGTCTCATCCTTAACAACAGGTTACAGGGTACACTCCTTTATAAATATGCTGCTGATTTAACAATAAAGGCATTTGTTTACATATTTCGTGGTCAACTGTATTTTTACATGAAAGTATGTACATTTGATGTGTCTACAGTAGTCGTTAAAGGTTATATTGAGCGTAGTCAATAATTAGTTATGCCCCTTTGTCTATTAGACTATAGAAAATTGAGATATTACAGTGCATTACCATCTGATTGTTCGAGTTTTCCGGAAATGTAAACTGCAATGGAATTTTGCCTATTCTACGGCGGTGAAAAGATATTTGTAAGTACAAAAGCGCTTATGTGTATGCTTAGTGCATGTATTTTGCATTTTAAATTCCAATTCGGTCCAAAACGGGGACTTTTTCCGGATAGTCTTCTCTGAGACCCATGACCATGGCCTTCAGAGAATTATCCCACCTTGACTTCCTCCTGTACACATAAATGATTGTTTATTAACACATTGCGTCTAATGCATGTATTCTGCTCTACGATATGACAGTGTACAAAGACGCCTAGGTGTTGCAGTTCCTTACGCGAACAGGACCCGGCAGAGATGTAAATGAATTCAAACCCCAAAGCTTTTCCCCCGTGGATGTCTATATCGTGGGGCTTCTTGTCAATTAACGTGAGGAGGGAAACCTGTAAAGGTGACGGGCGGCCATCATAGCCATTAATGTTTGATGCATAGCCTTGTCTTCTGACTGTGTACGTACACGTTCTGGATGTTACGTATCACCGTATTGATCCTTCAGTCACCGTAAGATTATCAAGTTAGAACTGGAATTGACATCTGTGTGTGTGTGTGTGTGTTTGTAGTCTGTGTCACACCTTGTTCTCACCCAAATACTCTTATTCAAATTATCACCCTAGAGCAGATAAGCAGGTCTAGATTACTGGAGAACAAGTAACGAATTTCAGCGGCTCCTTTCATATAAATATAATACCAATTTATATAATTTATAATAAAACTATTTACTTATACGCCCTCTGAGACTATAGATAGTCTAGTATGTGTGAGACAATGCTTCCTACGACCAGATACAAAGTACATTCGTCGAGTATATGTTTAGGTTCACGATTTAGTCCGGATTATCATGGATAAGACAATGCTTCCTACTACCTGATGCAACGGTACACGTAGAACAGTCGTCGGGTATTTGTTTACGTTCATGATCTTAGGATTATTAAGTTAGCATTGGGCAATTTCTTGTGAGACAATGCTCCAAGGGTTGGATATATTTTTTAGAGACAATGTTTATGTTCACGATTTAGTCACCATTCATGTTTACGTTCATGACTCTGACACCTTAGGATTATCCAGTTAGCATTGGACATTTTATTTCATGCGAGATAATCCTTCCTACGACCTGATACATCGATTATATGTTTACGTTCATGACTCGGTCACCTTAGGGTTATCAAGGATTGGATCAAAATAATTATGAGACAATGCTTTCTACGACCTAATGCTAAATAGTATACTGTGCATGTATAACATTCGTCGAATGTCTGTTGATGTTGATGACCATCAGACTGTGTAGAATGTCTAGACATAAATGTTATATATCTACAGTAGAATGTCTAGACATAAATGTTATATAGCTACAGTAGAATGTCTAGACATAAATGGTATATATCTACAGTAGAAAGTCTAGACATAAATGGTATATATCTACAGTAGCAATTCGTGTTTTAGTAATATTTCTTCGTCCTAAAACATATTCGTCAAGGGAACGAGTTGACCAGTACTCATTGGTTGCATACTATTCATGGCGTTGAGAAGGTTCAAATGAGTGCCCACTGATCCATTGACCGGAATACGAACACTTTGAGGATACATTCAAAGACGTATTATGAAAATATATTCAAGTATTATTATTATTATTATTAGTAGTAGTATTAGTAGTAGTAGTAGTAGTAGTAGTAGTAGTAGTAGTAGTAGTAGTAGTAGTAG
>JAUTBT010048657.1:0-16190 GCA_032361225.1 Lepetodrilus schrolli | reverse complement strand
ACACACACACACATCCACCCCCACCCCCACCCACATACACCTCCCCCCCCCCACACACACACCCACAGACACACACACACACCCGCACACACACACACACACCCGCACCCACCCACCACCCACCCACACACACACACACACACACGACCGCCAGCACAACCACCCACAACACCACCACCCACAACACCACCACTCACAGCAGCAGCACCACTACCAGTATCAGCATCGTCTGTATCTAGTACAGTATGTGGATGTATGAGAGTGTTTGCAAAGTGAACTGCAACAATTCATACACTAGTCTATCCATCTCACACCTGGAAGTATACAGTGTGTGTGTGTGTGTGTGTGTGTGTGTGTGTATGTGTGGTGTGTGTGTATGTGTGTGTGTGTGTGTGTGTGTGACACCTCTTAGGACTGGTTTAGGAGCTCCTAAATAGTTACGGGGGCCAGTAAGCTATCTTATCTTTACATTCGATTGGAAGCCTATCACGTAGTACAACACGTAGATGCTAACCCTTGTCCATACAATGATAAAATTCTTCCTCAAGAGCGTTCATGAGGTGATGAGATGATCCGACGTTATGGAGAGGTTCAGGACAAGATGGTGATGGTGCTTTGGAGAGGACGACGAGGATATGGCAGCGAGGATAGGACGACGAGTATAGAACTACGAGGATAGGACGACGAGGATAGAACTACGAGGATAGGACGACGAGGATATGGCAGCGAGGATAGGACGACGAGGATAGAACTACGAGTATAGGACGACGAGGATATCACATCGAGGATAGGACGACGAGGATAGAACTACGAGGATAGGACGACGAGGATAGAACTACGAGTATAGGACGACGAGGACAGAACCACGAGGATAGGACGACGAGAATAGGACGACGAGGATAGAACTACGAGTATAGGACGACGAGGATAGAACTACGAGGATAGGACGACGAGGACAGAACCACGAGGATAGGACGACGAGAATAGGACGACGAGGATAGAACTACGAGGATAGGAAGACGAGGACAGAACCACGAGGATAGGACGACGAGAATAGAACTACGAGGATAGGACGACGAGGATAGAATTACGCGGATAGGACGGCGAGGATAGAACTACGAGGATAGGACGACGAGGATAGAATTACGCGGATAGGACGGCGAGGATAGAACTACGAGGGACGAGGATAGAACTACGAGGATAGGACGACGAGGATATGACGAATGAAACAAGATGATGAGGTGAAACAACGATTTAAATATGCTGAAGTATGAATATCTGCTATCTAAGAGAAATCTCTCGTATCACAAATATTATGATCTTGTCAAGGATGGTCAGCGTGAAAGGAACTATAACAGAGAGCTAAACACTTCTTTGGGCAGTATTATCATTTATTCAGCGGGATATATGCAATTTATCATATCATATATGCTTCCCTAAACCAAATTACATTTAGCCATAGTGTTTTTCTGCGATATATGCTACTTACGAACAACTGGTTCCCAAAGACTAATATTGTCCTATGTCAGCGTCTTGAACGGAATCCTGACTTATCACTCCATGTCTATGACCAGACCCTGCAGTCAACCTGAGATAAAGTATATTCAAACAAGCACAACAGTTCATAGATGTCTATGTTTGTCTAGTGTGATTTCTATGTTTGTCTAGTGTGATTGGTCTGTTTGTATAAAAGGTCTGTTAAAAGGGAGATAATCGATCACCGGTGACCATGGTCAGCCATCGAGAACAGATTGCCTTCGTTTTTCCGCTTTTTTCTTTTCTTCTGGCTTTAACAAGACATTGATTGAACCAGTAACCCTCTGATCAGCTCTGATTACAACATAATGTTTCAAAATGTCCAACGAAGGTGCACGACTACGTGTTGGGAAGTAAATACTCGGTAACCTCATTAACGGCCGTCAGTATGCCAGGCAGACGCTAGTTGTTGTAACTGATACTGAATGCAGCATGTCAACGTGAGCGGACAGACATTTCACTCTGACAACGGCGTTGACGAAGGATCTGGTATTTATGAACGGTATCTTAATCATCACGTTGATTTTCACTGATTCCGCGCCGGATAGTCTTGATGATTAGGTGTAAATATAGAAACGAAAATATTATATTTAGTTAACACTTTCCGTTCCTTAAATAGGAGTACATTTGATATATTAGGCAACGTCAATCACACGTCATACAGTGCGTTAATCAAATTCAGTTGAAGAAATACAGACGGAATTAACTTGAATAATATCGTGTTTAACTCCCCGGAATTGGTATGTCGTGGCCAGATGTCAAATGTAGAATATCCCTCGGACAAGTTCCAAACTGTTTGTGCAACGTGTTGGTCTGTTAAGTACACAGTGACACGTGTGAATGGGAATGTGTGTGTATGTGTGTATGTGAGGGAGAGAGAGGAGTGTCTCACGTTTCGCCTTATCATCTAACAGATGTCTCAACGTTATCCGAGTGTGTCTTGACTTGGGACATTGGAATACTTCACTATGATCTGGTTGTGAGACTATGAGAGCACTTAAGTATGTTCTATCAGTGATGGTATGGGGACACTTCAGTATGTTTTATCAGTGATGGTATGGAGATACTTAGTATAATGGTGATGGTATGGGGACTCTACAGTATGGCAGTGATGGTATGGGGACACTTCGGTATGTTCTATCAGTGATGGTATGGAGATACTTCAGTATGTTTTATCAGTGATTGTATGGGGACTCTACAGTATGGTAGTGATGGTATGGGGACACTTCAGTATGTTTTATCAGTGATGATATGTGGAGAGACTTAGTATAACAGTGATGGTATGGGGCCTCTCCAGTATAGCAGTGATGGTATGGAGATACGTTAGTATGTTCTATCAGTGATGGTATGGAGATACTTTAGTATAACATTGATGGTATGGAGACTCTACAGTATAGCAGTGATGGTATGGGGACACTTCGGTATGTTCTATCAGTGATGATATGGGGATACTTCAGTATGCTTTATCAATGATGGCATGGGGACACTTCAGTGTGCTTTATCAGTGATGGTATGGATATACTTAGTATAACAGTATAGCAGTGATGGGGTGGAGATACGTTAGTATGTTCTATCAGTGATGGTATGGAGATACTTTAGTATAACATTGATGGTATGTAGACTATACAGTATAGCAGTGATGGTATGGGGACACTTCGGTATGTTCTATCAGTGATGGTATAGAGATACTTAGTATAACAGTGATGGTATGGGGACTCTACAGTATAGCAGTGATGGTATGGGGACTCTTCAGTATGTTCTATCAGTGATGGCATGGAGATACTTCAATATGGCAGTGATGGCGTAGGACCACCAGAACTCCAGTATATGCTGACAGTGATGGTTTGAGAACATAGCATAATGGGATGGCAGTGATGCGCACGTTTCAATATTTCAGTATCCGTCTGATAGATCAGAAATGTTTAGAGAAATGGAAAGTTCAATATACTGCATTGATCGCAGTCCTTATATCAACGTGTAGAGTTGTGAAGTACCTATTTTCTTAAAGATCCGTTAATAGTCAGTGCCATATCTGTTTCACGTCTTTAAGGAAACTCTCTGTGGACATCGTGTTTGCTTCCTAAGGACAGCTACGCACTAGGCGCGTGTTTCGGCCGTGGCAGCTGTCCTGAAGATAAGAAAAGCAAGACGAGAAGTGCCGAAGGCTTCGTGGTATCCCGTTTTCTTGCTCTGCTGGTTGTCGTAATCATGTGATTGAACTAATCTCTTATTGCGACATCGCCTCCGGTGGTAACAGCACCGTGATATAAACACCGAGAGAACTGCCGTAATTGCTGCATTAGGAAAATATCGTGTCAGGTGTGCGTGATCAAATTCAATTATTTGTTTGTTGAATAAATAAATATTTTAATGGAGAGAGAGAGAAAAAATGCTAGAAATAGATAGGAAACGAAGGCATCGACGTAAAACTAAACCGTTCTCATCGTGTGATTATCGGGGATGTAGCATGCTTAATTTCCTTGATTGCACCCACAGAACAAGCACTGATTCTGTGTAAAGATCTGTATGTGTCTGTGGTGTGGGACTAGCTAGCCTCTTAAGAATAACAAGTGTTGAGTCCCTTTGTGAAAGCCTTGGTTGGGATCCTATGGATAAGTCAAATACTGTCATCATTCAACACTACTAAATTGCTTCCCTGAGTACAAAGGTGTACGCATGCGGAAATAGCTGGAATGTTTACGAGAAAAACTCAACACTGGGTTAGTTTCACTGCGCTGTATTCGTTGATCACCCGTCTGTCTCACTGACCCCGAACTAGCTAGCAATAGTCAATCAGGGCAATAGATAGTCACAAGACGGGAATTCCGATTCACAAAACTATCGTAAGAACTGTGTCGGTAACTAGTCAACTATTTGAACACGCACACCAATATTCTCTGGACGGCAAAATTGACGTAAGGGTTTCAACGGTAACTTCCGCTTAGGTGCATATTGTATTCACGTCACTTTCTGAAATAACTACATGTTGATGTCTTCTCAGTAGCGTCCTGAAGTCATTGACGTTGCTGTACTCTTGTATTGTGGTATCATTTCATTGTCTGTGGCACTTCAGATTTACTGGTTAAACTGCATCGAATGTATATCGATCAACTACAAAAGGACGTAGCTTTATCCGCTCACTGATCAATCAATAATAAATGTAATAACTATGATATTATACCTGTGGAATTTCAATGACTACATGTATGTCACGAGTTACTAAATTCCAATTAGAAAGGGCAAGAAACATGTTGAACGCAATTCACAAGTAAAATTATGCATAACTGGTGTAATTGCCTATGCGTATTTCTTCGACACACGCATTTACAGATCGTTGAGTTATTCGAATATGATAGCTAACTCTACAAGGGGTTTGATAGATTGGGTCTCCAGGATGACCATTGGCCCTTGCTGACAGATTTCGCGGCGTTCACATTCTAGCTATGGTTATAGCTGTAGGGAGGATTTGTTGGGTGTTATCGTGTCGTGTGTGATGGTCTTCACAGGGCAGCTCATCAGATATAATTGGTCAGTGGTCGATTGGGTCATTATAGTTCCGATCTATATGTAGTTTAAACTCTCACCATGGTTTCGCTTTGGAAATAGGTTCCTATTAAGGACATCGGCGATCGATAATACGATTATGGACAAGGTATTTTGAACTCTTCTTTCATCATCAATTGCTAGAAGTGTGGGTAAATAGCGAGAATGTCATAGATGTACAGATGATGTTGATAATGCACCAAATCTGGGCCAATTCCCAAATTCCCTATCAACATCCTATTACGTCGTGACCGGTGGATTGCTTTATCACCTGGGCACTGCGAACCACTCATCGCCGTACACAGATGCCATAAAGACCGATTTTCATCATCCGAAATTCCACAGTAGAATCCCTGCATGACGTCTGACCTTATTCCGTTTAACTACGTGACCGTGTGCCTTCATACGCCTAAATCATCGTCATCCATTCATCTCCAATGATGAATTTACATTATTCTACACGTTTTCAAATAAATTGCTTCTTCGCGTATCGATTCGCCAAACACACCGAGTGTGCCGAGCTGCCAGTCAACGTTTGTAAGTGTTTCGCATCCTTAGTAAGCGTCTAAAGTTAGAGTATTATGTATTGATGTATCAAGGCATTGGACACGCCAAGACACGGATGGTATTGACGGCGCCGCCTCTGTGTCGTCTTCTCAGATGGCTACCGCTCAAATTGCCCCGGAGATTATGCCGGTTGTCGTGTAAAATATGCAACCATTCTAGCTTCCAGTTCACGATGACATCATCCAGTATAAGAGTCGATGGGAAGCTTCCCCTATATTTAATACATAAACCTCCGCAATGACTTTGGCGTTTCCTCGGTAGGAATTGACTATAACCAGAGGTAGACATTTGAATTTTAGGGTCTACGACCCTCTTCGAGCTACATGCAGGTGGGAGTGATATGACGTAGGTAGTCTAGCTAGTGTCGTCTTCCCTTTTAATCGAACGCTTCGATCCAGAAGCTGGGTATAGGGGGAAGGGAAGGGGAGGGGGGGGCAGGGGAGGGGGGGTGCCTCCTGTGATGCCAAGCAGGAGAGTAATAGCTCTCCAGATTAGGAGAGGTAATGCCCACAACTTGCCACTGTAACGACGCATTGGAGAATCGCGTCTCATTTGCGTTCATGCCTTGAGATGCAGGCCGGTCAATTGATAGTTCATTGACAGGGTCGTACGACGACACCAGGGCACAGCGCCGCCTACAGGGGAAGAGAAGGTCGCGGAGGGCGCGGATTTGATACGGATGCGAGCAGGTTAATTCCTGATGTACAATTCACCAGCCACTCTTGGCTAGGAAGATTGCTCAGCCTGCAGCCCGTGATAGCGATGACGCAAATGCCACGTCAGGAGCTGGGACCAGGAACCGGGAAGGGAGCTCTCAGTGAGAGAGGAGGGGGAAGGGACGCATCTATAAAGGGGAGGGACACAATCAGGGGGAGTGAAACGGTTGCATTTGGTTTGATCATCGAATGGTCGCTAAGGAAGCCGTTAAATCAACTGGCTACGTTCTAATAAGGTTGCGTGAATCTACAAATATCCTTGCGTGCAATATTAGAAGAAAGACCGACTCGCTGGCTTCTGAAGGTGATATATTATCCATGCTAAAAGTGTCCGTCTTTATGGCTATTGTGGCGCAACCAGAACACGAACTAGACCACAGTTTGCAAATGTAAACACGGACCTCTATAATGTATAATGTCTGTGACTATTTCCAAGAATATTTTGGTTGATATTCTTATCTGTTAATTGTAAGGATCATAATTCAAAGGACAAATTAAATGGATCAATATTACAGTCGATTACAATACCATCCTTTAAAGGCATACAAACACAGATTAAGTTGTCGGTTTAGACCGAATTGGAGTTAAAAATACAAAGTACATGCATTTAACATACATATAATCGCTTTTGTACCTCAAAATATATTTTCACCGCTGTAGGATAGGTAAAATGCTATTGCAGTTTACATTTCCGGTAAAACCCGAATAATTTACTGTAATATCGCAATTTCCTATAGTCTAATAGACTAAGGTGGATAACTATAATCATTGAGCACGGTCCACATAAGCTTTCACGACCACTGGTACCATTATAGCTACGTAACATACATATTAAAAAATATGAAAATATTGAAAACCAGTGGGATATGTGGAAAATGTAGCTGGTTACCCAATATACTTGTGTAGACATCAATTGTACATACTTGCATGTAAAATACGTTTGACATTCCATGAAATATGTAATTGTATGCCTTTAAATCAACAATATTGCGAACTTTTTATGTGATGTTTCACTAATGCCAACGATATGATGATAGTATCGTTTTGCCGCTGAAGTAGTTCTATAAAATTTCCACCGGCATCAGAATGCAGGTCCTCGAGACACTCACCATCACATATATGGATGTAAATTCAAAGGGGAACTGACATCCACCTGCTATCCTCAGCTGTCATTCTCATGGACCCCTCCATCAGATCTAAACACTGGGATTAGTTCCACTCTGTGATGTTTGTGCATCAAGGTCTTACTGATAATTTCTCTTCAAACGTGTAGGAATAAATAAAAGATTTTGATGCGTCATACGTTTCCATTTGAGTCATTAGCAGCATTAATGGCTTCCAAATGATACGACGTGAGTACATTTAGGTAACAAAGAACACTATTTGCACTAATATCATGATTTAATGTTCTGTATACAGACATGTGCATGAGCCAATGACCTTCAATTCCAATAAAATAATTCAATTCAATAGCAATATATTTATCTCAGAGATCATGCCATACTACTCATACTAAGTAGAGGATATTGATATTATGTTATTAATGCATTCAAATATTGCATCCAAACGTTCCCAGGAACCTACAATGTTTACTGAGTTATGGTATGAGGAGAGGTATCTCTTGAACTGGAAGAATCGGCCTCCACAATCTTCCTAGAGCGAGTTGCTGGTGTATGCGACCGTGACAAGATCATTAATGCCCGTCTCCATCCTTTTGTGCAAGCCCACGGACCAGCTCGTGCGCTCCATGATGACCAGATCCTTAAGACCACTGCGCGAGCATCGTCCTTGACCAACCAGAAAGACTGGAACTGCATAGCATTGACAGCAAATACATACCATTGCCAGCAATATTGCAGGCCAAGGAATGCTTCGTGTAGGCACGTGCGATGGCGCCGATTGATATTGGGTGTGGTCGTATTAGGTAAGGGTGGCTGTAAATCCACTAATGACCACAGTTCCTCTAATCAGGACCATGCTACGTCGATGCTATGCTGTTGTTGATGGCACAGGTTGTTTAAATCCATATTAGAGTGCGGTGACCGTTCACTCCATAACTAGATTTAATTTGTACCTATTTGAAACCAATGGAAACCACTATTGCGCCAATTACCACGCTAAGCTTTTCAAATACATTATTACGGGACCAAATTATTGAATTACGAATTATACAAAGTTTATATTAATCGTCTAATATTCTTAACTTTGTGTGAGTAGTTATTCCTTGTGTGATATACTTCACATAATACATTGTCAAATGATAATTGCACAACCATCAGATATTTCCTTTTAAAAATATATATGTTTTTTTTAATGATGAACATATCACATGTCAAATAATAACTAGGGAAAACAGACTAATGTTTACATAATATACGCCTGAATATATTATCTATATATAGACGGAAACTTGGCAATAAATTACCTTTCTACTATTACATTTCTAACATACACGATGACCGATGTCCCCAAACCATATCTAAGAGTCATATATCACCACTTAAGTTACACTGCGTTACATATGTATGTATTTATAAATGTACACAAATAGCTCCAAGTATAAGTATTTACATATATATGACAATGCAATGCCAGTTTGAAAATAACTATGGCCTATTATTAGCGTGATGGATGTAATGTACTGGTGTGGCGGTCGCGAGACAAATGGACACTTTGACCGATTTTGTTTAAGTTGACTTGCTGCACGCCCTGCAGGTCTTGTGTTGATGAGGAATTGTCTTCGTGAAGGTCACGTGGCCTGTCATCATTCTGTACTTGTACTGGCTGTTATGTGGACTGGCACTAATCTAGAATATGCCAAGAGCGAGGAATAGACATGACCTCAATGTCTGCTACACACTTGTTACGACCATGTCATTCCCTGAGTCAACTTCAAAGAAGAACCTAATAAAAAGGACGCATTGCGCCTCCTTAGTATCAGCTTACCAGACCAATGATGATCTCAATTGACAGGAAACTATGTTAACTTGCTACGTTCTACATTTAACTCATCCCAACTCACTCTCTCTCTCTCTCTCTCTCTCTCTCTCTCTCTGCGTGTCCTCACCCCTCTTTCCATATATATCATGGGGATTATTTTGAATAGAAGTATTTGGGTGAGAAAAAGGTGCGACACAGATTGCTAACTGTTGTCTCTCAATCTATATTATTCATCCTCTCTATCTTCCACACACACAAACACACTCTCTGTCTCCCTCTCTCTCTCCATCCTCTCTCTCTGTCTCTGTCTCTGTCTCTCTCTCCTTCCCCTCTGTCTATCTCTGTCTCTGTCTCTCTGTCTCTCTCTCTCTCTCTCTCTCTCTCTCTCTCTCTGGCAATTGTAGATTCTCCTCAGGCCATTGCTCCATCATGAGACCACTTCCGAGCTCATTGGAACCAATTTCCATGACCATGTCCTGATGACGGGCTGTCGTGGTAATAGACTTCATCATCCACGGTCTCTCCACAAATTGTATGCAATGTCTCGAAGATCCTGTCTCGAGCGCCAGATATGTTGCCACTCTTTGTAGTATGAAACCAACGCTATATAAATTGTGCAAACACACTGACCCGTCGTTTCTTACGTGCAAACAAATCATAATATTTTACGATAGCTTGTCTACTTCAATTGACAGTTATCCAAAGGCGGGTGTACATCACAGCATTCTCTGACTGCTGGTACAGAGACAGGCTGCTTTGAGATCTGACAAAGTAACCAATTTCCCTAGACACTATCTCCAACCGAGAAGCACCATCCTCTCAGGTGCGTCTGTAGTGGTCTGGTATGGTATATCTTTACGCTTCTCCTTAGTGGGACGGCATTTTACAAAACTACGATTCAGGATTATAGAAACACTATTTAGACTTTCTTCAATCCTGTTATTCGACTCAACCATATACATGTAAAAACTATGGTCTAGATCTCTGCTCCAACTATTTCTTTTGTGAATTGTTAAAT
The DNA here is from genome assembly GCA_032361225.1 of Lepetodrilus schrolli. NCBI lineage: Eukaryota > Metazoa > Mollusca > Gastropoda > Lepetellida > Lepetodrilidae > Lepetodrilus > Lepetodrilus schrolli. The sequence continues at coordinate 5,870 of JAUTBT010048657.1, read as the reverse complement.
GACAACCTGCATATTTTTAAATAAATGGTATTTCAGGATGACTGCAAAGCAATGTAATGCGTTTATGTTTTCTATGGCATTGAGTAACTATTGCAAGATTATATACGAGTCATTGAAAATTATACTAACTTATTACAGAAAGATTTAAGAATTATGTATACAAAAAATAGAACTTGCAATCATAGATTACCCATAGAAACTCGTAGATGGTACAATATAGATAGAAAGCATAGACTATGTAATTTATGCAATCTAGTAGGTTGTGATGAACACCACTTTATTCCATCCCTACAAAATCTAAGACAATTATACCTACCGCCATATTATTTTAATTACCCACCAATCGAAATATCAAGTAAATACTTACCACTCGTTGTTAAAACATCAAATATTATAAAACACGAGGTGCGTATGCTCTCTTCATTTATATTATGTGTATACATTTTTCTGTGATTTGCTGTATTTACCTCGTCACGTATAGGTGAAAGATTCCCGCTGTGACGTAAAACAATAATTCACTCAGTCACTCTATTTATCCATGTCACATATATGACATTATGAGAATAGAATTCTCTTCGGTTCTGTTTTGTAGCTTTCAGAATGTTGCTCAGCATTACAATCCATTAGGGGAGTATCTCTAAATGGCAGCCGTAATTCTGATAAAGTGTAAGCATGAAAGCATTATATATGGTTACTAACTTGTCTGAATAACTCGCAAGGGATCTTCACGAGTGGTGCTATATGTGCGCTTCCTATGCATTGCAGTATTACTGTATACAACCTTTCTCTAATAGCTGTGGATGACAAGTGAACGTATAAATGGCATTCTCATGTTAAAATGAAATGTATTGACTAAAATTCGTAACTAAAATAACAAACTGAGGTTCCCCGATCATACCAATTTTATATATTATTTTATACAATACAGTACAACATTTAGTATCAATAATCAGCACTAAACTGACAGACCCGTTGTGGCTCTATATACATATTCATTATCTATAATTCATAATCTCTACCAACCCTACCAGAACCTGCGGCCGGAACTAACGCTAGTTTACCTAATTGCAATGGACGATAGTTGGCACACGATCACACTAATCAAGGAATCAGAATGGACTAATGATTAATATGGACTGGGAATAATATCCATGGTACTACTACGTAAACAACAGACACGTGCACTTGAATTAAAAAGCAGTACTGGTAGAACGAACTATACTGAGTTTCCCAAAGAACATTTGCCAACGGTATGATCAGTATAAAGGGAAGAGTTCCACAGTGGACTATTGTAGAATGATTGAGTAGCTCTTTTACACCGTCATTCGACATTCCAATTTCTATTCAACACTCGACTGTCGACTGTGGAGAATACAAACAGAAAGGACATGTGGAATCTTCGTATCAACTGTAATATTATATTAGTTTTGTGTGTTTCCATTGGTTGGTGCAATGCTCTTGTTTACGGACACGTACACATACATTTCCTTATTATTATATGTTTAGTACTTACGACCATTGCCAAGAAAGCTGTCTATAGTATTCTAGATACTACAAAGAGAAAGGATCTACATAACAAATTCTAAGATACTTTATGGAATTCGATAAAGTCAATAACAATGGTGGTGTGTTTCATAGATCGTAGCGCACACGTATCTATATCAACTGCTTGGACGTTCTTAGTATGTAAACTAAGGTGAACAGTATCCAATGCCAAGCATACCAAAAAAAAAGTAGAAGAAAAGGCCTCAATCTTCACTAGCTATAATTAATCTGAGCGACGTGCCACGAATAGACTTGCTAGGAATCATTTGACATTGGTGTACATGTATTCTGGGTGACTATACTATACTTGTGTACTATTCTGGAATTAATCAAATCTGACTCGGGCACACGGACCGTGTTTAGCTGGAGGTATATATGACTGACATGGACTAATGTGAGGCTGGGGGTACTATTGTAATATAGAACTCAATTTAGACGCATGAGACACACATAGAACTGCGTGTAATAAATTAAGGCATTGTCTTCGGCTGCCAGACACAGGGAACAGTGGTCACGTGATATAGTGTGGAGATATGTGTGAGGTCTGATGGCCACCACCCTACACCTCCAGCCCACGCCCCTCCCCCAATACCATCGTAATATCTCCCCACCCACTTCCTGTACTATCGTGTTCTCTCATGTCCCCTCACAATTCCAATACCATAATCATCTTCCACTCCCTCCTCTACCATCATAATCTTCTCTTTCCTCACTCAATTCTCATAACCATACCCTCGTAATCTACCCGCGCCCCCCCCCCCAATTCCCAGACCATCATAGACTCATCTCCCATACTCAATTCCCACACCATCGTAATAAACCCTCCCCTCCCTCAATTCGCATACCATCTTATCTCCCATCCCGTCCCTTACCATCCCATTCTACCCTCCCCCAATTCCTATACCACCGTCATCTTCCCTTTCCTCTCTCAGTGTCCATACCATCGTAATCGTTCCCCACTCCTCATTCCCATACCATCGAAGTAATGCCCACCCCCCCAATACCACATACCATAGTAATCTCCCCTACCCTCCCTCAATTCCCATACCATCGTAATCTCACCCCCTTCACTCCATTCCCACTCCCACACACGTATGTATGTCTCTGTAACTTTATTCTTATTTAAGGTCTCAATATGTGTATATATTCCGATATAGAGATATACGTTAATTTTGATTCTGATTCTTTTATTTCTCTAAACCACTTGCACGGTGGTGCATGAAAATACATATAAGAAAATACATAAAAACGGTTTAATAATTCACTTCAAGACTTGCACTCTTGTAATCAATGTATAATTTTATTTAGTTATCGTTACCTTCATTAATTAACCAACTTCAATAAGCTGTGTTGGATGTCTCCTTGGCCACTATTCAACCTAGTTACCGCCGTCTGTCCTGCTATATCAATATTGGCAGGTGTCTCGCAGAATTCTAACCACAGTCAAGTACAATAATAACTACTACATTTACAATATCACCCTCGATTATTTGCTACAGTATTTCTTCTTGTAATCTCCGACTGTTATTGTGTGGCCATTGTCCCAACCCTGTGAAATCCTTATTGTAGAATCTCTATGGATACTGGCTAATACAATCAACAAATACTACTAGCTCTCGGTGACGTTATCTCCATGACTCAGACGTGCAAACCGAAGCCTTTAGAGCATGTGTGGATGATGTATTAAAACTCTGACATAAGCGTGGTCAAGCGTAATACGTAGTGCTGCTATTAAAATAATTCACTCATACACCCCCACCCCCACCCCTTCTCGTCCTTCTCTGTCGATGACAAGGTTTGGCTGAAGTAGGAGGATAATTCGACGAAGGCAGCAAGTCGCCATTGTGAACATATCCATACAAGTCACATGATCACTTGGTTTATCATGTAATGGAAAGTTGAATAAGCACTAATTTTGTCATATATTGCATAACACTATTCCTAATTTTGTCATATATGTGCATACATATAAAATTAAATCGTATTTATTGAAATTTTACCAAATTACTTTGAAATAACCAGTAATGAGAATGCAATTCAAGTAAATCTATGAGAACAAGCAAGTTTACAGATATTTCGTGTATCATGCCAATTTGCCTGACTAATAACTATGGACATTAGGGACCTCTGACCGTGTGTGATGTCATGAGGTCTGACACCATACTACTATTTATAGATGCTACTATATGGAAATAGTAAACAAAATGACAATTACGATCGGAAACTAGATGCGCTAATCGATGGCATTTAATATATGTTTCCAATTTGCAATAAGAATTATTCTTAGATGTTTCTTTTCCTTTGGTGTATTTATCAATGAGTGAAGCGGTTTACAATTTACTGACCTGCATGTATTCCTACGCGTAACATTAAATAATGTCGATTCACACGTTGATGTTTTCTTCTTGTAGAAAAGTATTTAAGCTTGACCTTAGATGATAAAGAGATTATTAACCTCGTATCTTTATATATCGTCTATATCCTGCATTTAAGGATAATCTATATGTATTAGACGAGTTTCAATTAGACTCGCTGAATCTCGTATAATACAAAGATTATCCCTAAGTGCAGGACATAGACGATACCTAAAGACACTCGGTTAATAATCTCTATTTATCACCCAATACTGGCTCCCACAGGAGATAACGTCAGTAGGGCAACAATGTTATTCTACTGTAGATAACATTTTACAACTTCACTGATTGGTCAAGAATTATAAATTTGCATAGTTATTCTACTGCTGACAAGGATTCTACCAGTCATGATGTCATTAACATCCAATCGACAGCCATTCGGATTTTGGTTACTTTTATCAACTCGTAGGATAACATTAATATTAAAAGACACTCGGTAGATATTCTCTATATATACGCAGGGGCTTGGAAAGTGGATAATGACTAGACAGAACCCAGTAAAATAAATCAGTCAATGTTTGATTTATTCAAAGTAATCATTTATTATATATCTATCTTCTGTCTGTCTGTACCCAATAACATGTGAAATCATTACTATGTTTACCGCGCCACATTCGCTCGGTTCTGTAACTTGTACATTGAGATTAGAAGGGTTGCAATACTCGACTCCACTTCATCCGAATCACGTGATGTGGCCATTTCAAATCTGATTGGATGTACTTGTCCACGGAACCAGAAATGCACTCGCCGCTTTCGATCGCTCTGCGCTATTTTTATCTCCTCTCACAGCTAGCGGCCGTGAAGAAGTCTACAAGTGACTTTACAGCAAGTTCATTCGGATGCTGGTCATCGTTCTCGGTGGCTATTGTTAGATCAATGTTATTCAGATACAGCACTTTGTCTTCAAGGCCACGGAATTCGGTTCTCAGTATATCTTCGTACACAAGCATCCAGCAGTCATCTAGGAAACCTATCCTTCCTCTGCCCTTAAAAGCATGAGTCCCCCTGACCGCTATGGTAACCTTGGGAGCTCGAGCTATCAGAGATTTCACCGCCGTAGCCATTCGCCTTACGTGAAGTCTGAACACATCCGGTCTAAACGGGTGAAAATGAAGATAGAGATGCAGAATAAAGATATCTCTCGAGTCGTTGAGCTGTTCGTCAAGATAGGCGTGGGTAGCTCGATTATACGACAGCTTATTGAAGAAGGAACCCGCATAGAAGGGGAACTCATGACATATGCTCATCATCGTGATGTTCCAACGGTTGTCTCTTGCTATTGACGGCTTATGCCAACTCTTATGCGCCCATGGTTCAGTTACTTGCTTCATTTTCATGCGTTCGAGACCAAGGTGTGTGTACCATGATCTAGACGTGGAATCGCCGTGGATCCAAATTGTCCGGTTCTGAAAACAACGCTGAAGTTTTTCACGAATTTGAGAAAATGTCGACATGTTACAGATGAGAGAATTCCACGCGTCCTTGTAGAAGAATCCTACAGGTGTGGAGGATGCCCAAGTTTTTCTCAATGGAAGCTGGTTGCATTGAATGCCCGGTAGAGAAACAAAGGGCTTATCTGAAAAGGAAGACATACTGTAAAAGACTAATATTTCGCGGACGCAAATTTCGCGCAAATGCTATAATTGACATATTCGCAGGAATTAAATTACGCACATTTGCCACACACAAAAATGGGGGGGGAAATATTCACTCATATGATGAACAAAAGTACTACTATACGTGCTCATCGGCGATTACGAACGCAACTAGTTGTAAAGACCAATTAAAATAGGATAAAGTCAAGTAATTAGCTTGAAACTTGAAACTTGAAACATTTATTACACCCCGGTCGTGATTCACGACATAGGAGGACAGATACAAATACATCAAATACACAAATGATAGACAAGA
>JAUTBT010048646.1:0-16193 GCA_032361225.1 Lepetodrilus schrolli | reverse complement strand
ATTGTTTACCCTAGCAACATCTGGAAATTGAATAGGTTGACCCCCCCTAAAAATTTCAGCAAATGTGCATCAGGGCACTATAGAACCTGGCCGAAAATTACAAAACTATTGTATGCACCATATATTTACTATGATTTTTGTTCTGTACGTGCTAAATAGTGATAAACAAAGAAGGAAGTTAATTGTGGTCTGAGGCCAGTTTCCGAAGTCTAAAAATAGGACGAGACCAAGAATAGCCTGGTAGATCATATTTGCGTATTTGAAAATTAGGCTTCGCCCGAGTAGGGTCGTATTTAGAGCTTGCCACCCTTGTCTTTTTTTTCTCTTTTGTCTGAACGAAATGATGAAATTTATAATTGGGTTACTTGTAATAAGTGCATGCAAATTAATGCAATACTAGTCCAACAAATGTACGGATATTTTGTGGATATATTTTTTATTAAGTTTGTAAAAACAAGGTTATGTTGACTGGTTTTGACAAGTCAGATCCACTGGGTCCGCTCTACGTGTCCCTGTGATTTGTGTACATTAGTATGTGTGTGTCATCTCGGCCGTGTTATTCAAATGAATTAGTCTATACGAGATTGCATGCATATGCATGTACTGTTTGTACTAGTCTGGATTTCCACCAGTTTATATAATGCTAGCTCACTTGAAATATCATGCCGTAGATAGAACATGAATACCCCACTCAGACACAGCATACTGATTCTGAGACGACCAGTCCTTGCTTTACGCCTTTAATACTGAGCAGGAGAACAACAAGTACCATCTGTTAACATATTTTGGTATGACGCGACCTGGGATCGAACCCGTGACCTTCCGCATAATAATGTGAACATTTATATTGCGCCAAATCCACGATCTAAGCAATGCTAATGACGCTACATTATTACCCCAGTCAATGGATAGGTATGCCCTCAATTCCTTCTCAACTCACCGGGGAGTATGCAACCCAGTCTGCTGTTCATTATCTGCTGGGTGAACAGAAGCATTTTCGAACTAACCCACAAGTTTTTCAGCATGTGAGAGGCAGGAACGAATCCTAGATACTCTGAGGTTTCTAGTCACCCATCCACGAACCATCCGAGCTCGAATGTGCTTCACAGGACCGTGCCACGGTAGGTTCCCATCAAATAGTATTCCACCGTGGGAAGTTAATAACTACAAAAACATGATAAGAACCGGTTCATGCTGTGTTTTCGAGCAGGAGGCCTAACTATTTTTTGTTTTTGTGACCATTGGACAGGCACACGACGGAGCCGAGAACAAAGCCATTGCCTGTGTGCAAATTGGCCGACGCGTCGAAATAAATCGTCTATAATATGTCAACGTTTCACCCTCCGGGATTTAAGACTACGCATTAGTTAGGGAGCTCAAGAAACAATTACTTGTACTTTTGATGCACTACATGCGCTATTATTGATAATTTGCATGAAGAATGGCCCTGTCGGCCAGAGAAAGCCCCGTTGTGATATTTGATATGTAAACATGCAACTGACACCGGCTCTCAATCACATTTATCCCAAAGGACCAGCGAGATTGTCCTCCTACGTCGTATCACAGGATCCGATGGTAGCTTCAAGATCGCATTATACAACGAAAATAATGTAATTATATAAAGACACTAACTCTGGGCCCTCCTGTACGAATCGGCGTAACTCTAAGCTAGCCTGGGTATCCTTTCACAAAGCATTCGTATCCACTAGGAGACCATAGGTTTCTTTCATGCCGATGGCTAATACAGCGCAAATAGAGCACTATGGTTTCTTTCGTAAAGGAGTGTCGTCGCGTATCGGTGAAAATTTCCGCTGTGACGTCACACAATAATTCACTCACTCGTACAGGAGCGTCCTGGCCCCCGTTTCACAACGACATCCTAAATTTAGGCGCTCTTAACTTCATGACCCAGTTTATCACCTCCTAAGTTAGATGCCGATTTAAGAAGGGATACGACTTGTGACGTCGTCGTGAGACACTTGTTACGAGGTGACAACACCTAGGACTCGCTTAGGAGCTCCTAAATAGTTAGGAGACCGTTGTGAAACGGGGGTCTGGTCATTAATTATGAGACGCCTATGAGACAAAGCAGCCGTTTTAGCTTCACGTACTATCGTGACACCGTAAACTATAGTTCATTCACGACGATAAACACAGGGTTGTTTTGCAGCGCGGCTACAAAAATTAATCTGGTGGCATGATTGTTTTTAGGTGGGAGGGATGCCTTGAGGATTCATTCGTACGGAGCTTGGAGGATTAGTTTAATAAAGAAGGGATTAGGTAATCAGATGGATTGACCGGGTTTCATCTTTGGTAATTACAAATGTTGTATCGGAAAATTCTTTGACCAACACGTACAGACATATATAACTAAACTATGTGTATACGTCTCGTGTCGTAGTATATCTCACTCTGCTAACCAACGGGACTAATCTCATGGCCGCTGCCATATTAGAACTGCATCTGTCACGTGATGGTCATGTGATACTCTAGTTCGAGTATTATCAATATATCCAATGACTAATCATATTAGTGCATGTCTTGATTAGATAATAGTATATAATTTTAGTAACCTATATTATCTGCAGTCTTTTCACGTTGCATAACAATCAAGAAGTAGTTGAAATATTATTAATATAAACATTAGCCTATTTCCCGTAGACGGTTGATAAATACTAAGCCAATCACACTATATTATGTTTTCTAATTACATATAATTATTTTGAAATTAATTCCTAACTGACTCGCAAATGATAAAATGTCAGTGTTTACTATAGAGTGTAAAATACCCTCCGCGCATTCTTCTCTATACGATGAGTGGTGAGGCTGACGACGACTAATCAACATTATCCCGGAATCTTGGCACGATTACTGCTCCTGCGAGTGCCGAGGGTATTACTGGAGCGAAGAGCAAGTAATCCCGAGGTGAGCCGATTGATTAAATCTAATAGAAGCACGAATTAGCATACCCGTACAATACTGGTACGATTCATATGACATTTTTATACAGTCTCATTTTGAGAGAGTGAATACGTTTGTGTTATAGCACAGTTAATGTAGTGGTCTATATCGTTTAGTAGTGATCTAAATAGATTACATTACTTATATATGATGAACTAGGAGACGAAAAGATTCCCTTTAACGAAATATGATGGTTTAATAGTCATAGCGTTGTTTAACATTAATTCCATGGTTTATTGACAATGTCTTATTTACTGTGATATCATTGTTGAACGTTTATACTTATTTATTTTCGAACGAATCTTGTAACATTTCTTTTGCAAGTTAACTTGTTATATTTTTTAATTCACTTTTTGTCCAACCCTAGTCATATATTATTGCATAAATTAGAACTAAGGACATCTGCAATAATGTTTATCGAAGTTTTAACTGTAAAGTGTACATGTAATACGATTAGGAGTGGTTATATGCACGAGTTTAACGAGGGAATACATTTCATTGGACATTATTTTGCCAGTATGACCTTTGACCTCAGTGACATAGGAGTCAGTGGGAAAAAAAGGATTGTCTGCCTTGAGTTACACCATTTGGTTGTTAATGAGGCAAGATCTTACTTCAAGTATTTTATATATTTTAAAAACTATTCTTTAAATTGTTCTAAATAATATTAATAGTTAATAAACATTATGAAAGCAAATCTATCCAAACTGTAAGACACTGTATCGCCAATACAAAGGAGGTATTTCCCAACAGTATTCTATTCGCGCGGACCTCGAAGAACACACTCTAATCCGAGGCAGTAGGCCCTGTATACTGCCGTATCACAGATAAAACCCAAACTCGGAGTGGTAAATTGTCGTTTCTTTCATAATGCACATTTCAATCAATTTATCAACGACAACAGCTCACATCAAACACCGTTAAAAGAAAATCACTGCTGTCAATATTATTCTCTATCGCGGATCCACTTGTCGATAGATTAACCAGATAGACATTGTAATGTATTGTGAGCTCAATTGTTGTTCTTACGCGGTAATTTGACCAGCTGGTAGAATAAAAAAAAACACTACCAATGTGAATGCATATCTTGGTTTCTGCGAGGTGATCTGTGTACACAAAAACCTGTGACGTCACAACTTCCGGCGCGGTTGCCCTTTTGAGGGGTAGGTGTCTTTGGACAAAAATCTCACATGTCGGGGAAAGATTGTTCGTTCAGAATATGCAATAACCCCGATAGTGACCATTATTCCCTATGCAATTATGATCTCGCATCTTTAAATTATGTCCAATGGCATAACATATCAGGTATTCGATTTTAGTTTGAATTGGAATATAAAAAAAACCTTAATATTGCTCAGACCGAAAGTAATCCGACATGGATTCACGAACAACAGAAGCCACTAGTACACCGACTGAACAAAGCTACCCGGAACAGTTACATTGCTTAACAATAATAACACAACACATATACTTATACCGTATCGTCTTGCACTGGAAGATAACGTGACGTTTAATCATATAGTTGATCTAATTCGGACAGTTTATGACAGGAAGTATAAGATCTGCAACACCCGCGGAGCTGAATGTTGCAATAAGCCTGCGAGCAATGTTCGTGAAAGTTACGTTTTCTGACGCGATATTGATACAATGCGCTGTCACTCGGCTTACCTCGGCAATATCATGGTCGCTGTCATCTTAGAAGTACATTTGTCAAGCGATATTCACGTAATACCTTAGTGGAAGTAGTCCGAGGTGAGCTGATTGGATACGCTGGCTGTAGTTCCATGTGCACGTGCACTATTTGTCTGTTCATTCTTTCGGACGTCGCCCCTCTGAATACTTTCTCATAATATTTATTCATCGCTATATAAACATTCTTTATTAATGGTGTAATTTTTTTAATATTTTTTTATTAGGGCATACAAAATAAGAAATGAAATTGTTGTTACTTTGTCATTACATGAAGTATTTACAGAGATAATATACGGAAAAAGGGATGCCAATGCATTTAATGCCAAACTATATGTCGAAAGACATTTATTTTGAAAGACATCTATTTTGATATGAACATAATTAATACAACCATTATAGAATCGTGATTGCCACTTTATGACAATTCAAAAACATAACGCTACTGCTGGCATAATAATTACAAAATGTGAACTTCCAAAAAGGTAAATACATTCATAGAACTAATTATTCTACGAAATTTATGATTTACAATAAATAAATACAAATACAATAAATAAATACAAATGCAGAGATGTACAGATAAAATGACAAACAATAATATTGATTTTGGCACAAATACATAATTAAATTTCACACTCCGGTGGATAAACCTGATATAATTGTTTTGAACTGCGTGTCAACTTTCAAAGGAAAATCCAATTTTAATTGTAAATTGATTAGATATGCCTGCATGTAGATACAGCAGGCCTAGGGGTAAAACTATAGACATTTCACGAGAGAATGATAATAATAGGTTATCCAAGTAAAACATGTCTATCATTGCATCAAATTGACAGGAACACAGCAATGCCAAAATACCCGGAGGGTCCGGTAACCAACGAAACAATGTTTATTATTATCCAACTAATTGGTCATGGCATCACTTGTGAGGCACACTATGAAGATATTACGCTCCATCTTTTACCAAGTATAGGTTATAAAGCACTAATGCATTGGAATTTGTCATTAGAAAAAAATCAGTTCAGAACATACTTGATTTGCTGGCCAATGATTGGTTATAAATGGGAATTCCGCTTTATTTCACGAGTACAACATCTAGCACAATTTTTTTCTATAAAAATATATATTTTCTGAATGTCGCAAGCGAAATGTTCACCCGTAAAAAAATGAAAATGGTCTTTCAGGTAAAATATTGATTTACTCCATATGTATAGCATTTCGCAACAGAAATGGATAGCATTGTCGGTTTGCTGTACTCGTGGGTGTCATATATTGTAATATCAATTACATTTCAATTAACGGATTCTGATCATAATCATATTCTTTTCGAGATGTCAACATTTATTGCTACAGTCTAAGGTATCCTTTCTGAAGCTCTCGTATCCACTAAGAGAGCATACTTAACGCTATCTTTGCCGATAGCTAATACACTGCAAGGAGAGCGTTATGGTCTCTTAGCGGATAAGAGAGCTTTGTGAAAGGATACTCAGTAGGTGAATACAAAAGGTTCATGTACAGGCATTTTATTGAGATTACGAAACCTTTTGGAGTACGATTTCATGTTGGGGCGGGAGATAGCGCAGTGGTTCGGTTCAAATCCCGTCCAGGGGGTCCGGCATCAATGTTCACGAAAGTTACTTTTCTGACGCGATATTGGTAGGATGCGATGTCTGTAGAGTGGCAATGCAGTTATCATCCTTGGTCTTGTCAGAACCAGCCGGTGCTCGCAGGTTTACTGCAACATTCAGTACTACGGATGCTGCAGGTTTCCTCCTGCCCTATACTGATAAGCCGTGATATAAGTGAAAGAATCTTGAAACCGGCTCTAAACCCCAATACAAAAAAAGTACAAATTTAACACTATAAGTGATACAGATGGGAACACCAGTTAAGAATTTAATGGCGCAGGTCCATGTGACCAAATATCACTGTTAATTTGCCTATAAAGATATAGCCAGGCATGATTAGATGCTCCTACTGGTCTCGGCAGTGGGGCTGCTACTTCTTTGACTATGTCTGTAATGCATTGGACTCCATATCGAGCAACATGGGTTTGAATCCCTCGCAGAATCAGCATGGCCCTGATACAAATGCACACTCATTTTGACATTGTAAGTACGCAGGGATGAGAGTCTTTCTTGTATCTGCAGATTTTAAGGCTCTAGGGTCAATCAAGAATCAAGTTTTCATCTGAAAACTAAATTTCCCGTTCTCATCCCTGGTATGTTGCAGGGAAAAAGGAGAAGGGTGATTAGTTTAAATCTTGGATATATGTTTCATAACATCAATATTCTTCAGGTACGTGGACTGCGGCAATTGGCGACAATAAGCAGTGGATTTCTGCCACCTTCTACAACATCATCATCACCAAAGGAATTCAGATAGCAGGAAGTTCGGTCAGAAACGAGTGGGTGACAAAGTTCAAACTGATGTACCAATACAACTACTTCAGCCCATGGTACATGTACCAGGACCCCCCGGGTATTGATAAAGTAAGTTCCATTTTCATGCCCAGTACCCTCACATTACGGTATCTATTGAATATACAGTAAATGGTATCATAATGTCTAGATATCAGTATCTCTTTGTATTGTACACTTAATTTCTTGTATTTCATAACTATTGCCATTTATGCTTACATGGCTTGGCAACCAACAAAAAACTACCTCGTATTGTGAGGTTGCCAGATAATTGTATAGTAACATTTCAATAATAAAACTGTTATCACAATAGTTTGTAATTGCCTGAAGACAGGAAAGGAATCAGAAAATATTATATGTCCAGCTTTAAATCTAATGACTTCTAAAGCAATATAAATTGCCTTAGCTTCAGCTGAAAACATGAAACTATCATCTGGGAGATGACAAGAAAGAAATTGATTATTTACGATGGTGGCAGCTGTTACGCTGATGCCATCCTTTGAACCGTCAGTATAAATACTAACGTGATCTGGATATGAAGATTTTAGTACTTTGCTGATAAATGAGTTGGTTTGTTGTAGATCTTGCAAATTTAGTTAAATCAAGATTAACAGTTGGTTGTAAAACATTGTAGTTATACAGGTGTGGATGAAATATTCCCTCAATGACGTAAAACAGCAAATCAATCAATCAGTCTTGCACAAGTAATGACTGTAATGGTTCACTGGGTGGGGGTGAAATAGAGGAGAAGGGAAGGGAGTGTGGGAGAGGGAGGGGAGGGGAGGGCACTGAAGTAATGGTGGAAAACGGCGCGAAATCCTGAAGGTCTATTTAGGCGTAGCTTCCTCCATACTGGTTTTATTCATAGGGCTACTACTAGTATATAGTGCCTTGGCAGTTGCATCTGATAGGAGTTTAGTGTGAAGACCAAGTTCTTGTCATGATGCATAGCCGTAGGAGTGTACTACGATCTCATAGTGCTAATGATAGCTCTGTGGAATGGACTTGAGTTCCAAGGACGTTTTTCTTCCCAGGAATTCAAGGGCAACACCAACAGCAGAAGCACAATCCAGGTTCTCCTAAACTTCCCAATAGAAGCCAAGTCCATCAAAGTGATCCCCACAGCCTGGTCCAGAGGGATCTCCTTGAAGTGGGAGATACTGGGATGTATCGAAGGTATGGCAATCTTCTATGATCGACCAGGCCCCAAGATTGCAAAACCATTTTTTAGTACAAATTCATGCTCAAGCTAATTTTATATGGGGATTTGTGAACAAAACTTTGAGTTGAGCATAAAATCGTACTAAAAATAAAATCTAAATCTCGGGGCAGAGTCTCTCCTGTACGAAAATGCGTAACTCTACATGGGATACTATAGCATTCTGCTATATAGTAGTACCCGTGGGGCAGTTCGTGGCCAGAGATGTGGGAAGTGTGTCAGTGTATTCTGTTTCATTCTTCTATATAGTACCCATGGGGCACTTCATGATCATAGCTGTAGGAGGTGTGTAAATGTATCCTAACATTGTTTCAAAGACAGATACCGATGAAATCGTTGCAATAGAAACACTCTCCCACAACTAGGATTATGAAGGGCCCCACGGGTACTATACAGCATGGTGGAATAGTGTCCCATTTAAAAAATGTATTTATTTTATTTTTAATTGGGGTTTAGGGCCACTTACAAGATTCTTTCACTTATATCACGGCTTGTCAGTTTAGGGCAGGAGGAAACCCACAACATCCGTAGTGCTGAATTTGTTACACATGATGTAGGAAACAATTGCTGCTTGTGTTAACCATCAAAGATACTCTACTGTCAACAGACTCAGACCAGTGCCTCGCTGAGTATGGAGTGAGCGGCCCACTGTTGGTCCCAGACAACGGCGGATTTTCCTCCTCGAGCGATCTCGATGCCAACCACACTGCCATACACTCACGTCTCCACGGCAACAGCATCACGTTTGTTCCGTCCTGTTGGAAACCAAATCCTGCCGACAAGAAGACGTTCCTGGAGTTCAACCTCGGGTCGCTGAAGGTCATCCGAGGGGTCACGACCTCCGGTAACCCCGCCGCCGCGCACGAATACATCACCAGCTACACTGTGTCGTATAGGATTTCAGACGGCACTGCCAGTATGTTTACCTATCAACAGCCGTACGGAACGGTTTATGTGAGTATATGGTTGTCACAGGATATGGCCAGGTCAATTTAGACCAATAGATAGAGGTTACAGTACTAACTATTTGTTGAGATTCATTCCATTTATTCGTCGGACGAAATTCATCGGAGACCATATTCTTAAATGGTAATTCACAGAGGTATGACATTGGAGAACATGACAATATATAGTGTCGAGTTAGAAATGAGTAAAGTTTATTACTAAGAGCCAGCATTTGTTCTTGGGACAGGTATGTGCGGGAATACTAAAGCTGTTGTTATTATTATTATTATTATTATTATTATTATCGTAATTATTGTTATCACTGATTATTATTATTATTAATAATATTATTTGTATTATTATTATTATTAATATTTTTATTGTTAAAATATTATTATTATTACTATTATTATTCTGAATCTCAATAATTTGTATGCGTGAATGTTACAGAGATTCTCTGCAAACCATGACAACAACTCAACGGTTACCAATTACATTTTGTCTCACTTCCGTGCACAACATGTCCGTATCAACCCCTTGAAATTCATCGGTAAAATAGCCCTTAGAGCGGATATACTGGTGTGTCCTATTAGTAAGTATACAGACACCTTGTTATGGTCTTCCATATTTTACATGATATACAGACTCTTTAATCAGTAAGTGCAGAGGGAGGGTGGTAGCGCCGTGGTAGAACGTTGGACTTCGGAGCCAAAGGTTCCAGGTTCAAATCCCGACCAGGGAGCTTGGCATCAATGTTCGCGAAAGTTACATTTCTGGTGCGATATTGATAGGATGCGATGTCTGTAGAGTGGCAATGCAGTTATCATCCTTGGTCTTGTCAGTACCAGCCGATGCTCGTAGGTTTACTGCAACATTCAGCGCTATGGATGTTGCGGGTTTCCTCCTGCCCTACATAGACAAGTCGTGATATAAGTGAAAGAATCTTGAAAGCGGCTCTAAGGCACAATAAAAAAAACAACGTCTATTTACAAATATAACCAGGGAAACAATGTTAATGGCTTATTCATAAAGTTGCAACATTGAGACACTGGATAAAATGTTAGTGAATTAGTTTGAAAATGTATTGGTACAAACAGCTGTGAATGAGAACCAGGTTGGATGAGAGATGATTATGCGTGAACATATGATAATATAACACCCCAGCTATGTTTTTCTTTGTCATTGTCAAAGATGGAGGTATATCATTTTCTAGAGTTCCATTCTTTAAATTTTATATATAAAAAAAATAAATATATATATATATAAATTGTTAAATGTGTTTTTCTTTAAGCATGTAGAGAAATTCCGCTGATCAATGGTGTCCAGAAAGTGTCGGATTCCCAGCTGACCGCGTCGACCTCGCTGAATTCTGAACACGGACCTCAGAGGTCACGTCTGAACCAGCCAGCTCACGGTGATTACATTGGAGCATGGGAAGCTGAGATTAATGATCTAAATGAGTACATACAGGTACGGCAATACTGCATTACATTACTCCCTTGATGTAACATCGATGTTGGGGGTCCATGAAATTGACCAAGATTTCAATGAGAAGGAAGTGCTGAAATGAAGAGATCACTTGGAGGTTAAATAAGTGCAAACATATTCTTATGATGATTTGAACCCTCTAATAGTTCAAACACCTATATATATATATATATATATATATAAAACAGTAAAATATATTTTAATATTGTCCTTTATTTATTTACAATTTCATTTACAACCATATTTTGTACTTTAATTTGGTTTTCCCTAATTATTTGAACACCGATCATTTTCAATTTTTGTACCCCTGTTTGAATTATTAGGGGAATTACTGTACTTCAATCTAATATTATTATCATTGTTATTGTTGTCTTTTTTGTTGTTGTTGTCATTATTATTATTATTACTATATCTTCAGGTTGATTTAGGTCGCATTGTCGAAGTTGCAGCTGTTTCGACACAAGGCAGAGATGACAAGAACCAGTTTGTCAAGACATACTCAATCTCCTCGTCTGCAGATGGTAAAAACTGGTATCCATACTTTGTGGGAAAAACTGTACAAGTGAGTGCTCATTCACTGATTGGTCAAATTAACCATATCGATATCAATTTCTTTTTACTTTAGTTGTCCTTGAAGTGAATTTGAATAATTTACCCTTTAAAATTATCAGTGTACTGATCGTTGAAATTCTTATCTCGATAAATCAAGTGCAAGGAAACATTATTGATAGTAATGAAAATTGATAATTTTTCTTTATTAATTGTTTGTAAACCATTATATATTTTGCATTATTGAAGTTAATTTGAATAATCTACCCTTAAAACAGTTATATATATAGTAGTAACTAGTAGCTAGTTGTCAATTGGAGATGGGTGGTAGCACAATGGTAGAATGTTTGGACTTTGGAGCCAAAGCCCAGCCCCCTTTGAATCTGCCACTATCATTGGCAGGCATAATTACCCTAATAATTTGAACAGGAGAAAAAAAATTAATTTGTAGCTGTTCAAATTATTATGAATGAGTTTTTAAAATAAATACATAATGTAAAACATTGTTTAGATTAAAAATAAATATTGTTTTCAAATAATATGATAATTACAATTATAATAAATTGGTCCTGTTTGTATTTTTAGGATTTGATTTGAATTATTAGGGTAATTATGGTATTGTACAATATCGGCAGGTATTCCAAGGCAACTGGGACTCACACACTGTACGCAAGCACTACCTGGTAATTCCGATGAACGTCCGTTTTGTCAGACTCTGGCCGAAAACCTGGCACGACAGAATCGCTCTGAGATGGGAACTGTACGGATGCCCTGGTACAATCATATTTCTCTATCGTTTTCCATAAAATATAAGCAGACCAAAGAATTACTGTAGTATCCTGCATATAGTCCACTGCACCGTATAGCGTATAGTGTATAGTGTATTGTGTATAGGGTATAGGGTATAGTGTATAGCCATTATGAGATCAAATAGGTCAAAGGCCAAAGGCCCTGAGTTCAAATCCCATCACGGGAGCTTGGCATCAATGTTCGCGAAAGTTATCTTTCTTACCTGATCATGATAGGATGCACTGTCTGTACTGTGGCAATGCAGTATTATAGGCAATTAGTCTATATAGAAGGTTTTAAATTACTTATCAACTGCATAAAGCTATTAAATCATATACATAATTTAACTACTCATCTAGCTATTACCTCATGTGCATAATTTTTTGTGCATGTTTTTCATGCGTCTTCATTTTAAAAACACATATAGTAAAATAATTAAATATTTAATTGTCACAAATGGGTGAAAGATTCCCGCAGTGACGTTAAACTCCATAATCACTGACTCACTCACCGGTGCTTTCAGGTTTACTGCAACATTCAGCACTTCGGATGCTTTCATCCTGCCCTAAACTGATAAGCCGTGATATAAGTGAAAGAATCTTGAAAGTGGCTATAAACCCCAATTTAAAAACAAAAAGCAAATAAAAACATACTAGTGTATAAAAAAGAATGATGACAAATGTTATGTAAATTTCAGGCCCAATGTCCGGGGCTGTCATCGGTTGCTATGCCGACACGAAGGAGGACCGCGACCTTCCATACGAGCCTCTCTCCGACCCCAATGCAGGGGTATGGCCGCCATCTTGTATCCATCACTGCTACCTGAAGGTAGGTACACCCGATAGTCGGGTAAACATAGAATGTTGTCAAAATGAGACCATGGATCCTTGGATAGTGTTGTTCAACCAGTGCATTCTGTTATAATGTAGCAGTGAGGAACATCTCTAGTGTGGTCATAAAATAAAAAATATATAATTAAAAACATTTAAAATAATAAAATTATATATAATATTTTTTTAGAATTATAATAATAATGAACTGTAATATTGATAATAATAATAATAATAATAATAATAATAATACATCATACAAAAAGAAAAAAATAAATAATAATAATAATAATAATAATAAATAAAATAAATAATCCTACGTCTGTCTTCCAGGGCTTCTTCTATGCAGGCCTACAGAACGGCTATCAGTGCTACTGCGGAAATTCCTACGGGAAGTTTGGACCTGCTGCCAACTGTTCCATGCCTTGCTTTCCTCGGACCAACATGAAGTGTGGAGGACCCCTGGCCAACTATGTACACAGTACAGGCTTGTGTGAGTCCTCACAGCCAAGTTATACCAGGCTCCGAGATGACGATGTTGTGCTCAAGATCAAATTTTATATGGGGATTTTTTAACAAAGCTTCGAGTTGAGCGTGAAATCTTACTCAGAAAAGTTTAGAAATTTCAGGGCCTGGGCTGCGTGTCAGAAAGGGGGCAGAAATCTGGGCATGCATCATGGTTTTATTGTGACAGGAAATAATGAAAACCTCGATTTACACCTGGCACCGAGAATACAGAACGTTTTTGAGTACGATTTCATGTTCAACTTGAGGGTTTGTTCCCGTGTCCCCATTGAAGAATTGAGTTTGAGCATGAAATTGTAGTCAAAAGGTTTCGCAATCTCGGGCTTGAAGATATATGCTGCCTTTATATCGTTCCATAGACCGGAAGTGACGTAAACCTCGATGTACACCTGGCCCCCATTTCATGAGGGCTTCCTAACTATTTAGCAGCTCCTAAACTAGTCCTAAAGGTTGTCACCGCGTAACAAGTGTTTCACAATGATGCTAGAAGTCTCATCCCTTCTTAAATCGACATTTAACTTACTGGGTCCTAAAGTCATTGTGAAACTGGGACCTGGACTACCAATGTTCATGTTCGTTCCAGCCTTTGAGAAGGTGTGCAAGGCTGGCTGGAAGAGTTACCGTGACAACTGCTACATGGTGATGAGTGACTTCCAGTCGTGGCAAGCGGCAAGGAAACGCTGTCAGGCCCTCGACGCTGATCTGGCTAGTGTCGACAGCGTAAATGAACAGAACTTCTTGTATTCTCTAATGACGAAAAGTAAGTGTCAGGTGGTAGTCGGGTGGTAGTGCAGTGGTAGAATGTTTGGACTTCAGAGCCGAAGGTCCCGGGTTCAAATCCTATCCCAGAAGCCCGATGTCAATGTTCGCGAAAGTTACTTTTCTGACACAATATTAATAGGATACACTGTCTGTACCGTGGCAATGCTGATAGCATCCTTGGTCTGTCAGTACCAGCTGGTGCTCGCATGTTTACTGCAACATTCAGCACTATGTATATTGTAGGTTTCCTCCTGCCCTAAACTGACAAGCCGTGATATAAGTGAAAGAATCTTAAAAGCGGTTCTAAACTTAAATTTTTTTAAATAAGGGAAAAAAACAAGTGCCGTGCCGTCCAGAACACAATTATTTACATAAGCATTTCAGTGACACCAAACATAACGACATTGCTCATGTTGAATTCTCATATTTCAAAGTTGAATGTGGGAAAACTAAAGGTCTCTAATGTCATAAACTCACTCTATATATAATATATTATTCATGTGCACATTCTAACTTGCACTTCAATGTGGGCAAGCCTGCCAAATATCACGTGATCAACAAAGTTATGTGACCTGATGCGCAGGAATTCTCACATTTAACCCTCTGCATGTTGGAGGCAACCAGAGATGCGCTAAAGAGCAATGCCTGTGTCTAATCCAGCAGGAAGAGGGTTAGAGTAGAACATGGGAAAACAAAAATGTCGTTAATGTCATATTACTACTCGCCCCTTCTGTCTTTGTTTTAGCGATGAGTGACGTGTGGATTGGGCTCAATGACCTCAATGACGTCATGTTCTACGAGTGGTCCAATCAGAGGACGGTGAAGTTCACCAACTGGAACGCCAATGAGCCTAGCAATCGTCCTGGGCGAAATGAGGACTGCGTCATGGTCAAATTCAACGTACGTTGTTGTTTCAATGATTTAATGACTTTAATGTTAGCCGTATTTAATATTGGTCTTAAACTTTGAAATTGAATTAAGTCGCCTAAAATCATATTTTGTTATTTAAGTGTCTTGGTTTCAATATTCATTAGACAATTGGGAGCATTATGAGTGTATGATTATGGAGTTTAACGTTGCTGCAGGAATCTTTCACCCATTTGCGACGATTAAACATTTAATTATTTTAATATATGGATTTTAAAAATGAAGAAGCATGAAAAACATGCAAAAAAGTATTTAAAATTATGCAAATGATGTAATAGCAAGATGAATAGTAAAATTATGGTAAAACATAAATACAATTTGATACAGACCAACTTACTCTGAAAGTGGTAAAATAAAATGCCAATATGCCTGTATATTTATCTTATATTGTAAAGCGCTTTTGAACAGGTTATAAGCATGAAAAGGGCACGGTATAAACATGGTATTTATTATTATATTATTATAAGCGAGACATTTCATGAGATTTCTTGTTGTAGACCGCGGGGTGGCATGACGAAGTCTGCTCCAATGAACACAAGTACATATGTATGGCACCAAAGATGCCAACAAACATGCCAACTCTTGCTCCCAAACTAGAAGGATGTGAAGCGGTTAGTAGCTTTTTGAATGGTCCCCAGGGAGTTGAGATGGAAACTGAGTGCACACTGATCCATTGACTGGTGTAATAATGTGCTGTGAGAACACAATTGGTCATATCTGGGTATCGTTCCACGGAGCTCTCTTATCCACTATAATACCATAGCGCTCACGTAAATGCACGATCGCCATGCATAAGAGATTATCCAAAATATGCCACGATTCTAGCGATTTGATTGGCTGATTGGCGTCATGGAAAAACTTGTACACCCTGGTTAGGCCGTAGTTAAAAGTTGTGGCCTCATTGATCACTGTGACTTGTACGTTAGAAAGACATTTTGCAGGAATATTCACAAGTCGCTTTCTTCACAGTATGTAGGGGCGGGTGGTAGCGCAGTGGTAGAACAGTTGGACTTCGGAGCGAAAGGTTCCAGGTTCAAATCCCGCCCCGGGGGCCCGGCATCAATGTTCGCGAAAGTTACCTTTCTG
>JAUTBT010048635.1:0-16195 GCA_032361225.1 Lepetodrilus schrolli | reverse complement strand
TGCTTCTTGTACATGTCATTGTTTTATATGTTGATTACCTGTTTTGAATGGTACAACTGTTGTTTACAGGGTTACCATAATAACTGGCGACCATTAAAGATATCGTGGAAGTCTACACTCGTTTGCGCCGTCATTTCATGAACACTGACAGGATTCGTCACCCTGTTACATGATTTCATGCTTAAACTCAATTTTTATATGGGGATTTGTGAACAAGACTTGAGTTGAGCAGGAAATCATACTAAAAAAATGGTAATCTTGGGGCCAGGTCTGCATTTCATGAAAAATGGCATACACCATCCTTTTACTATAGCAGGAAATAACATAAACCAGGCCTACCAGTACAACACTTTCGTGAAACACAGACCAAGCCCAGATTTCTTGAAACAAACGAGTTTGAGATTTTGCTATTTTGCTAATTTGAGATTTCTCCCATTGACTCCGTGCTGTCATATGAGTCTGGGTTTGAGTTTTTTTTCTCAAGTTACAGCACTAATGGGAGAAATCTCAGCCGAGCAAAATCTCAAACTCAAGTTTGTTTCGAGAAATCGGGGCCAGAAGATCATTATCAGAAGATCAACATCAGTCGATCATCAGAGGAACATCAAGGAACATGATTTGTCAGGATTTTCAGTGCACTGCAGCTCTCCAGTATGTAAACCTAGATGAGCTCTCAGGTTGTCCACGCTGACAAACTTTGCACAAGTAACATCGGCACGACACTCTGTGATCTTTGCATCCATCTTTGCCATCAAACAGTCCACTTTGCTTCAGCTTGTTCTTGATGGCAGTGATGGTCATTGGAGCTGAAGGACATTTGAGAGCCGCTGATGCATGGACGAGTCCGTGTCGCTGCAGTTGGCATTTTCTGTAAAACCTCCGACCACATTCAGTACAATTATACAGTTTTTCCCTTGTGTGCATTAGCACATGTCTTCCGAGGTCATGCGAGGTACAAAATATGCTACAACACATCTCGCAGTAGATGTTAGATGCACTGTGCAGCTTCCTGTGTGATGCAATGCTGTCTCGGGTGTTGAGATATTTGTTGCACACGTGACAGAAAAATGGGTGAGCTTAGCATCGATTGTGAAATTTATGTTTGTGTGTTTTTTCATGTTTTATCAATTGGGGCTGGGTGTTGAAAAATCGGTTGCATGTGTTACAGGTAAATTGCTTGAGAAAGGAATTGGTGTGGATTTCAACATGCTGAGTCAATGTATCTTTAGTAAGTATTTCTTACACATGTTACAGCACATTGGTTTCCCTTTGACATGAGTATCTTCGTGAAGGGTTAAATCGGTCCTGTTGGTGAATTTCAAATCACACACATTGCATGGAAATTGTTTAGAATTAGCATGCTCAAAACATACCTTTCCTAACACTGGATTAGTTATACATTGTTCACAATTATTTGATTTGCTTGCATGGCCCCTCTTGTGCTCGGTCAAACGATCTTTTCATGAAAACTGCTTACCACAAAAATTACAAGGAAACGGCTTTTCTCCCGAATGCACTCTCTCATGTCTTGTCAAATCGTTTTTCTTAATAAACTTCTTGCTGCAGACAACACATTCAAATTCTAATCCGAACGTGTGAACTTTCTCGTGGCGACTCATGTCTCCTCATACAGCACACGAAAAAGTGTTTTTATCATTATGATGAATGTTCTCATTGCTCTCATGTTGCTTATATGTCTACACCTTGTATCTGGAAAAGCAATTAATTAGATGTTAATTAATTATGAACATGACATGACAACATAGACACCTTGTAGATTACAGGTGCAGTCATTAATATATGATTATTATTAACTCTCTCTCTGCTGGATTAGGCACAGACACGGCTCTTTAGAGGATCTCCGGTTGCCTACAGCATGGAGAGGGTTAACATATGTAAATTTAGATAAGCTTTTGATCCAGGATCACATGTGTTCAGCTGACAATACGTAGCATACACTATGAATAAAGACTGGTTACTGGTAAATATAGACATAACAAAAGTCTAATTTATAACAATTACTAGTATTGAAAATAATTGTGCATTCAAATCTGAACAATGTATGTGTATGTAGCAGCGTATCTGTTTAAACACCCATATTACATAAAAATAAAAGAAATATGAAAATATATTCCATTATTTCATTATTATTTATCTTTCTACTTATTTATACTGTCTGTCTATGTCTATCTCTATCTTCAACTCTTCAAGTCCTGCCCTCTCCAACGAGTACTCATTACTTTTTCATCACTGGATCTGAGAGCATCTCACTTCTATTTACAGATAAATAAATCCTCATATTCATCAATTGCCTCATCTCTAATTGTATATTGTTGTACCATCCCAAGACATGAGGGTTGCCTGGGGTTACACTACCACATCCCAGGCATAGGCCAAGACCAAACCATACCACAATTACTAGTGTTCATAACAATTATTGACAACTATATTGATCAATTATATTTATTTTCTGTCAACCAACCATTCATAATCTCCATTTTTATATTTGACCTGACTGCCTTGCCAAAATATCAAATTATATTTATGTATATTTTCAACCTCCAGAGCTAAAATCATCACAGAAAAATCAGTAAACCAGGGAAATAAATAAGTATGGCCTTAGTAGGAAAATAGCAGGAAATCAGTTTGCACATGCATCCAGTCCATTAGCTTCATGCTTTGTGTTTTCCTACATTTTCCTACCAAACAATACCCCGTTAAAATGTATTCATACATTTCACTACGGATTGCTGGCTGAACGGCACGCATAGTACTACATATGATATGTAGTGATATATTTTGTCAGATGACCGCAGCCAAGTAGTTATGCACCAACTCATTCACATTAAACTTTGGTCAGCTGCTGTTGTAAGCCATGCCACTTCGAAAGTCCCACGAGTACAGCCCTGAATATTACTAACCAGAAATGTGTGCGTGTTCATATACAACTTGATATCAACTTGTAACACATATCCAGAAGGAGTAGTTATTGAAGTTGTTTTATTATCTATTACTATCAGCAGTCGGCAGTGTGACACTGACCAGCTGACAACAGAACTGTCCATGTCATGCCACCACGAAATATCCGGACGACAACTAATGTTCGTGCAAAAGTTACATTGATATAAAAACGTACAAAGAAATGTGTTATGTTGTGCTGTTTATTACTTAATTTATTACTTTCTAATATGATTGATTACCTAATGCTCCTTTACAGAATCTCAAGATTCTCTTATGTATAAAAAATATCTTCATACCAATTCTTATGGAAAGATAACACGAAATAATAGATCTATTTATATACGTATTTCGTTTTATCTTTATGCAAATTTGAGTCCCAAATATCCATTAACCTTTCATTTCCGCCTTTTAGTCCCTGTGTTTTTGTTCTATGTTTTTCTAGTTTTGATTTTGTTGCACAATGTTACTGTAAAGGCCCTGAACAGCTGATAAACCAATTTTCCCTTTAAATCCGGTAATAATGTTGGAATTGTGATAGCGGTTCAACTTATTATGTCAGTACGGTTCAATCAAACTGACCGGTTACATTAAATTCTTTATCCAGTCCTATTTTCGATCATTCTAGCCTGTTACTCTTATCTGTTGGATTTTAGAATGAAGCTTTGTGATGATTGACTATATATCTATATCTGAATGAATTATTTTGTTTGTTTAAGATTCGACGAAGCTGACTTCACTAGAGGATGTGTTGACGGAATGGTCTGAGGTCATTATTAGAAATTGGAAATTGTTTAAAGTTTACATTTCCCATTCGATCCATCGTTATTATTGATTATTGATATTCATTCGGTTGAACTTTCAAAATGATGTCAAGTAGTGAAGAAGTAACAAGAAACACTCCTTTATCTGATAACCAACTGACAAGTAACATTACAATCCACCATGAAAACGTACATAAAGATAATGTGTCTGCCATTCCTCCCCAAGATAAGAACTGTGAAGGGAGTGAAGTGAAGAACAATTTCAATGATCAAAGTGCTGACAATGTGAATCACCAAGAAAACAGCAGACATGATGACAACTTAAATCACCAAGAAATCGGCATCCACTTTTCCTGCAGGTTATGTGAAAAATCGTTTCTTACGAGGTTTCACTTGATTCAACATGAACATCACGAATGCACACATATAAGAAAAGACTCCCATCCTTGCCTTGTTTGTCAAAAGGTATTTAATACGAAATATCGGTTGGCCAGACATGAAGCTGTCCACTTAGAAGAAAAACCATTCAGCTGTAATTTGTGTACCAAAAAGTTCACCAGAAAGTCTTCCAAAATTCGGCACATGAATGCCCACATAGGCGACACTCCTCATTCCTGTTCCGTGTGTGGTAAAGCATTTTGTCGGAAAGACAAAATGGATCGACACCAGCGAAGCCATGGAGAGAAAACTTACTTTTGCATCATTTGCAACAAGGGATTCGTGAGAAAGGATAAACTTGCAAGACATGAGCGAATTCACGTGGAAGAAAAATGTTATCCTTGCAGTAACTGTCGGAGAACTTTCAATACAAGAAGTCAAATGATGCAGCATGTGAAGACGCATCAGGCTGATAGCATTCGATTTGTGTGTGAAGTTTGCAACGAACAATTTCTCACGAGCGAAGCATTGATCCAACATAAAGACAAGCACAATACTTATTTCAATTTAGATAAAAAAGTCGTAGTAAACTATCAAAATACACAGAAATATGCCTAGTTCATGAATTAATTATCAAAATGCACAAAATGATAGTTGTTTTCTAAAATAAATATTCTTGAAATATCGCAGTTTGGAAGGTTTTCGGTTGCTATGTAACTTGAAAGAGTAATTGCATGTAATCTAGTCAGTAGTTGTACCTAATATATTAGATCTACAATGTGTTCTGTACACTGCATTTAGCCCTCTGGGCTGTTGATATATTGCTATTGTCTTGATGAAATAATTTGAAAAATGGCATAAACACTAATAATGCTATGTTGACAATGGTCAACCCAGACACATCCACCAAGGTAGTCGCTCGTGTCATTGCAGAGCAGACATTACCCTGTTGAAGTTTTGTATTGAGATTGATACCCATGGACAATTCACTGTTAGATATCACCAGTTATAATTGTACATTATGGAAGTGTTATTTGGTGCTGATCATGTATTTTCATCAAATTGTGTATATTTGCAAGCTGCATTGTATGATACCATGCAAATGAAAATATTCACAACATACACTGCCAAAAACTTTTAATCAAATATACATGTACAACATATAGTACATGGTACAATATCAAATCAACCCTAGATGCTGTGTTATTTTTATTTCTTGAAAAATACAATTTGAGTATTCATAAATGTGAAATCTTATTATATGGCATCCATTTCTTTAGAGAAAAAAAAAATGAAGGAATTTTAATTCCAGTTCATAACACTTATGCAATGATGTGTTATACAAAAACAATTACTAATCAGTTGTTCAAATTACATTTATCCTGAAATCCCAATACTGGCACATTGATAGTTCTTTTAAAATGTAGCATTCACATAATAGAACTATGATTATGCTGTTTTAATTACCATGCTTATTTACTCAACAAAATTAATTACAGGCCAGTACCTTTTTTGGACACATTAATTTTGCTAAATATATTATTGTAACAACAAAGAATTTCCAAACATTTACAAGTTCCAGAGGGACTTCAAGAATTTGAAGATGCATTGGAAGAATGGCATCAAATTTGGTAGAAAGCTTCCCAACAAAATAGCTGCCGGCCTTTGTTTTATTTTGTTGAGTATATATAATAATTTGTATTTGAATAAATAGTGCAAGCTAATATTATATTCACTTGGTCATTGGTTTTATTATGTATCACATCAGTAAATATTGTTCACAAATATAACATTGTTTCCATTTTATTATTATTGCATTTATAACCATAACATTATTTCCATTTTGTCGTCATTAATGATCATTAACAAGATTGTCTCTTGTATCATTTAAAACACATCCCAACCAGAATTCAAATTTGTTTTCAGTCGACAATCTTCAGAGATTTCTACTGTGATGAAAATGGAAAGGAAACTGATGTGCATTTCATATAATCCGATATGGCAATAGTTATTTGATTCCCTGGTTTACGGATCCGCTGACCCATTTTTTCCCACTTTGAAAACTAAAATGTTATTTTTTATTATATTCTCCAGACAGTGCACGTCTTTTGAAAACTATTATAATAAATGGTGAATGTTATTTGACCCAGGTCATCAGCAGAAAATCGTCTTCTCAGATAAAAACATTTTGTATTGTACTTATGGCAGTAGAGACTATATTGGTGCCTCGCAGAAAACGATTCAGATATTATTGTGATTTGGACCATGCTTGCTATGGTGATTTCACCGACATTTGTAGGATGCCATCTGTTCTGGATAGTGTCCAACTGTAATCTTGGTAACAACGGTACAGCTTGTGGTAGATGCCTCACAACGAAGCCCTATGTCAATGAAGTCTTGTAGCCCGTAGCTGTCCAATTCATGTAGGGTCGTCAGTCAGTATTCCAGGCCCCCGTTTCACAACGGTCTCCTAACTATTTAGGAGCTCCTAAACCAATTCTAAGAGGTGTCACCTCGTAACAAGTGTTTCACAACGACGTCACAAGTCTTATCCCTTCTTAAATCGGCATCTAACTTAGGTGATAAACTGGGTCATAAAGTTAGGAGCTCCTAAATTTAGGATGTCGTGAAACGGGGGCCAGGAAGATAACTCGAGGGCTCCCACTGCATGACTTGCACAGTATTTCTTGGCACGGAATAACAATACAATCAATTTGTATGTATTTAGTCCCGATTTAAATCCAATTGAACACCATTTAGACAAAATTGAACTTAGGATACATCAATGTAATTTGATGTCATAAATGTTGCAGGAATCTTACGATGCCGTCATTTATGCATACGACACGTTCCCTACAGCCTTCATATGGAACCCCATATTCACAATTAATGATTTATGAACCAAAATATAATATGTAATATGTTTAAAAGTGAGCATAGTCTATAATGATATGCATACTTTGCATTTTTTTGGTCATAGTATATATAACACCGGCTTAAAGTATGTTTGTTTTTTCCAGCATAAATTGTCACAAATGGGCGACATTTTCTTGAAGTGATGTTAAAATCCATTATTCTTTCAATCAGCATTAATGATTACATTATTCACCAAGTTTATCAGGATTATCTCCCTACAACAATGCCACAAAAATGGAAAACAAACCCGATTCTTTATTCTTTTATTGTTTGTAAAAACGGCTCCCACAACAACTCGTAACATAACAGTTCAAGGACAATAAGGGCAACAATCACAAATATTATCATTTACATATGTACATTCATGCTAGGTACCTAGTCTGTGTCATATACTCCTATTCAAAATATGCCCCTAGATCAGTTAAATAAGTAGATTTCTGAGAACAAGAATGCAAAGAATTTCAGTGGCTCCTTTTATATAAATAACATACCAATCGACAGGAGTTATATATAAATGATTTACTTTAACCCTCCGAGACTAAGAATTCTACAAGATTGGCATTACTGGTAATTTTAGTTTTATTCATAAATATTTCATGAATAAAATTAATCCTTTCTTCCAGGAATATATCATAGGTTAAGTACTCTGAACAATAAATATGTCTAATGTTGCTGAAGAAACTCTGTACCTTTATATGAAAATTGAATACATTTCTTACAAAACTAATTTAGAAATTGAACACAAGGATATATCGTGCAGCAACATAGCTAAAAGGTCATTAGTATGTAATATCTTTAATGAATATTGTAAATTCCCTCCATCAACATGGAATAAAAATAAAAATGACACCTCATTTTAACTAATTCCACATCTTCATCAATTTCATCATTTGATTATCATCAACCCAGGGACCTTTTTCCCCCAGATTAATTCCAATTTCCAAATAAATTCAGATGCAAATCGTTACCTCATCTTAAATCAGAAATTAACGATGTAATTGGACCTTGAAAGTTTGCTATTAAACCTCCAATTTATGTATGGTTCTTGAAAATAAAATAAAATAAAAAAGGGGAGGGGGAAATCTATTTTAAAAGAAAAAGAAATTGACTAACATTATTCTAACCTGCCAACATTATTTACAAATTTGAAGAAAATAAAGTGTATTGACTTTTCGTTAACTTGTGTGGGTTTTTAGAAAATTCACTCAAATTAAAATAAAAATGTACAGTCATGGCTACTATGGACATAGTAGACCATTTTGTATTTATAGCTACCATTCTAGGCTTTTAGGCTTGCATCCAACCATAGATAAAATAAAATATACTTACAAAATTAATTCAAAGGTCATTAAGCCATAAAATGAAAAGAATTTCTTTGACGATACCAAAATAATTACACACAAAATTAAATGGTTACAGATATCACATGCAAACTAAAATGAATATTTTACATTAATACTATTTTATAAAAATCATATAGCTTACTATTTTACAAAAATCATATAGCTTATATCATAAGGTCATCTGAAGCTTAAATAGAAGCATCTAACTCAATAAATGATTGGAGGATATGTTAAACAGTAAAGTGCTTTGTATTGATAGTTTAATATTAAAATAGATTACAAAATCTGCATGTGATCAACAATGTTATCCAGTACTGTATATCGTGGGGTATAAGCCCATATTAGGGTATAAGCCCACCACTTGTGATAGTAATATTTCTTTGATGAAATTTTTATTTGAGATTAGGTCAAGAGTATGAAGATATTTTCCCTAAATGTTACCATACAATGTTACCAGGATAAAAAGTTACAGTAAAAGGTGAGGAGCTGTTCATAATGGAAGGCAAATCTACAGCAAATGGAATCTTTTTCCAATAAATTCTGTGATACAAATAATGAAGACCAAATTTTCTATTTCTAATAGATCACAGTCTAGAATATTTCAATGATCCACAACCAAACAATCAAACATGAAAATATTGGCTTGAACCAGACTAAATATACCACAGCCATTCTTTGAAACATCGATGTCGACAATGTACACACAGATGTATATAGTCTTTCAGCTAAATCAGAATCCATGCATAGCGTGCTGCAAACGTGGCTAACACTAACAGAGCATAGCACTTTTGTGTTTATATACACATATCCAAAGGCTTTAAAAATGGAGTCATGTTGCTTTAATCCATGACCCTTGACCCAAGAAGCTAGGATGTGGTCCACGGGCTCCCAGGCTCGGGTATGCCATCTGCCGGTGTTCCGACACATGGGCATCAAAGTCTTTCTGCAGGAGAACCTGCCGGCACGACGGACATGTCTTGAAGTCTGCGAAGCTGCTCCAAGGAGCCTTTGTGGTCTTCCCGCTGATCTTGAGTACGTCCGACTTTACGTTCGACGGCTTGGAGGACAGTCTGTGGACGTCAAGCAGCTCCTGCTGTTTGCAAATGTCCGGGAGGAGCGCGATGAGTTCAGGGATGACCAAGTCAAAGTTCTCCCGAGTCAGCAGTTCTCGGCAGCTGTTGTAGTAGCCGGTGGCATCCATGGAACCCTGTCGGAAGCTGCCCGAGTACGTCTTGAACTTCCCAAACTTCTTCTGGTCGTTGTTGAGAAGGAGGGACACCGTTTGCACCAGCTCCTTGTTGCGCTCAGAGAAGTCTCTTGGCTTTGAGTATGCTGTGTTTACTGTCTCTGCGACCAGAGGTGTCTTCTTGGCGGAGCTTTCCTGCTTCGTCGATTGAGAGGTGAATCCCGGAGGAGGCCTGGAACCAGAGCTGAGAGGTCCAGAACTAGAACTGGAACCCTTGTTGCCGAATCCAGGAGGAGCTGAGGGTTTGAAGCCAGGTGGTGGAGGGGCCAGCACTGAAGGTGGGTTCAAGGTAGGGAAGTCGGAGAGTCCCATGACCGTCTCCTCTTTGACGCCGAGACTACCAAGCAAGCCTACTGCGATGCAGTCCAAGGACGCTTTGACTGGATCTGCGTCGGAGGGCGTGAACTTTGGTATTGTCATCGACATAGGAGTGGTAATTGTCACAGTTGTTGTTTCTGCAAGTTTTGCCAGGTCCTCAGCTTTGAAGGGAGGCACAGATGCACAATCGACCGACCCGCTTGATGACTCGATCCCAGAATCTCGGTCATTTAATTCGTTGAAGACCTTTATCACAGGATCTGCACTCTTTGCTTTCTTTGCATCTTTCCCCATCTTGGTGTCTTTCTCTGTCTTGGTGTCTTTCCCTGTTTTTGTGTCTTTCCCCATTTTAGCATCTTTCCCTGTCTTGGTATCTTTCCCAGAACCAGCTGAGCCAGGCTTGTCTTCTTTCTCACCCTGAATCTCCTTCTGCTTTTTCTTCTTATTTTTCTTTCCCTGTGAATCACTCCATTCTTCTTTATCTTCAGTGGGAAGAGGAGGAGCTTGTTTGTCTCTGGTTTTAGGCGGAGGTTCTTTTACTTTCAACCCATTCTGTAACACATTAGTATTATCACCAACAACAGATTTAGATTTAGCACTGGAGGTGTTCCTAGGAAAAGAAGGTGTTGGCAATGATAAATTCTTTCTTGCCACTGACCGATCCCCATTATACACTGCGAGTCCAATAGATGCCAATGATGTAGAAACACTGTGTTGAGATTTAGCATTGGTAGTAGTAACACTATTATTGTCTTGCTGGGGTTCGTTCTTCTTAGATTTCCCAGACCACACACCCAGGCTCATGAGGCTGACGTTTCCGTCACTCTTCGACCGCTGTGACCCTACCCCAAGCGTGGGAAACTCTTCCGCGTTCCTCTTAGGCATGTGCTTCTTGTACCCTCCGTCTTCCTTCTTCATAGAGTCCAGAACACTCTGTGGAACTGTCTGTATGTTACTGGCATGAACGGCCGGAGTCTGAATGGGATTGGACGACACATTATTATTATACACTGGCGACTCTCTTCCTGAATAAGCTGCCACTGCCGACGACTTGTGGGACGACTTGTGGGACTCGGAACCGGATGAATTTCCCAATGAAGGATAGTCTGACGAATTCAAACGGCCCACGGCATTGATCCTGGATGCCATGGGCTTCTGTGACTTGACTTCCTTGTGTGCTTTCTTTGCATTTTTCCCCAGCCCCGCGGGTACGATGGCGGGAGCTGGGGCAGATGTGGCGCCCGCGAGAAAGGGAAAGTCTTTCTCCAGCGAGGCCACCTCCTGTCTCAGTCTCTCTTCTTTCTCCTGTCTCCTCGCCTCCTCCGCCTCCTCCGCCTTGTGACGCCTCCGCTCCACCTCCTTCATCTCCTTCTCCGTCACACGCAGCTCCTCACGGAGTGACGCCTCGCGGGCTCGCTCCAACTGTTCTCGCTCCTCGTGCTGTTCCCTGTGGAGTAAAAACAAGGAAATAATGGGTAAGAAATTTTCTATGCAAATTCGGTAGGAAAAATATGAAATTACAATATTAGAAATACTAAAATATAAATAAATGTTGCTGAAGTGATGTTAAGCACCATGCACCACCTCAAGATGAGAGTGATTGTAGATTTTAACTTTTTTTTCTTTCTTCTTTTAATTGGGGTTTAGAGTCGCTTTCAAGATTCTTTCACGAATATCAATACTTGTCAGTTTAGGGCAGGAGGAAACCCGCAACATCTGTAGCGCTGAATGTTGCAGTTAACATGCGAGCACCGTCTGGTACTGACAAGACCAAGGATGATAACTGCATTGCCACTCTACAGACATCGCATCCTATCAATATCGCGTCAGAAAGGTAACTGTCGTGAACATTGGGGCGGGATTTGAACCTGGAACCTTTGGCTCCGAAGTCCAATGTTCTACCACTGCGCTACAACCTGCCCCAGAGTTTAACGTCTTTCACCTATTCTTGACGACCCACCACCATAAGAAAAAATGCTCAATTCTCAATAAATCTAGAGGGTATGTTAATATTTAATTTGAGGACTTTTACTATAACCAGTTTTTGAAAAGCTTACTTCAATAACTGTAGTGGGTGATTTATTGTGGACATTTCCAATGACGAGGTTTTTGACACCTAGCGTGCATTCTGGCTGCAATACATTTCTCTACACTACACCATTGTCTGGCTGAACGATTCTGTAGGAAAATATCATGCAATCAGTTTGCCTATGCGTGCAGTGCATTCCCTTCGTGCTTTGGGTCTTCCTACTATTTCCTTCACAACAATACGGGCTCAAAAGTTGTGAAGTAAAAAGTAGTGCTACATATTACTGCCATGTGTTAGCTGAACAGCTACTGTAGCGCTATGTAGCACTTCATAGGGAAATGTATTGCAGCCCAGTTTGTTATTAAATTCACTGAACAAAGAAAATCTCAAAAAGATGCTATAAAAAGTACATAATGTGACAAACGAAATGCAGTTGTATGACTGCGATATTTCTGCTACATACCTTCCATTTTCCTGGAATCGGTATCCTCGTGCTCGATATGAACGACCTTGACCTCGGTCAACATCTTCATAGTCTTCACTAGTTACACCAGTTCCTATGTAAACAAAAAAGAAATAGTAGAATAAGCCATCGAGAACAATGTTTTTTCATTTCTAAAAATGTTATTCATACCCTTAAGAAATTAGTGTTAGTGGATCCCTTATTACTATCATCATTCAAAATTAGGCTCAAGGAGCCAACTAAATTTACCAACATCCTTCGAAATCAAACAGACGCAATTCTTCGCGCGTTGACGACAACAGGAAGTGACCCTACCTCTGGTACGACCTCTGGCCCTGGGCGGCAGTTGGAAGTTGACGTCCAATGTCCGCGCTTCTTTGGCCTGTGCCTTATTCATGTTCTGGTGATGCTCCTTGGCAATATGTGCCTTCAGGTCAATGTTAGAGCGGAACGCGTTGGTGAACTGTACATTGATGCAGTTGTCCAGCTCGCACAGGTAGTGGCGGGCTTTGAAGTGGTTCTGCAGGTTTTCATAGTCGCTGTGAATGTACAATAAAACAGGGCTCTTCAATGATGTGAGGTATGTAGCTGGATAGGTACAAATTAGATCAAAACTAAAAACAGCAAAAAAAGAATGTTAATTTAGCAGCATCCTTGAGATATAGTCGGTAATATAGCATCTTTGACCGTGGGAAATTCCATATCGGTATTCCGGTTCTGAAGCGAGTGTGAAGATGTACAACACACTATTGAAATATATTGAAGACAAGAACCAATGCTATTTGTTCGAGCCTTTGTTGAAAACTAACAGAAGTATAAATCTGACCCTGTGGTTACAAAACGTTTTTGAGAGTGATCTCATGCTCAATTAAAAGCCCCGATATTACCCAAATCATTTTAGTAAGATCTCATTCTCAACTCAAAGTTTTCTTCACAAACCCCAATATACGATTTGAGTTGAGTATGAAATCTTACTCAAAAAGTTTGGTAATCTCAGGGCATGTTCACAAATCCCTATGAAAAATTTGATTTGAGCACAAAATCATACATGTTTTGTATCCTCGGGGCCTATTCTCATTCATTCGCTCCTTCGTTAAAAAATTGACAAAAAGAATTGCATTTTTTCTCTCACCTATAGTATTCATTCGAGCTCTCATCACAAAAGTGACAGAAATAGTGGTCTTTTCTCAAGTGCCGGAGAAGTTCATCATTGTCCATGTAGCGCTCATCGCAGAATTTACACAGCGGGTGACCTTTGTACGACTTATCGTCTTCATCACCTGTACGACGGTGGGTCGCCAAGTCGCGACGGTTGTAGAACTTCCTTTGAAAAGAGAATATCTGGAGGGAAGAAATTAGTGAAACAAAATGAGTAAAGTATGTTGACATTATAGCCTAAGATTTAGGCTAAAAATAAGAGTCGAGCATGTAAGTGTCACTCAAAAAAACTACCAAAAACCCTTTTAACAAAAAGCTTACATGTACAACATGTAAATGATATAGTTTAGTAATTGTTCTGCATCATTTTCAGAACTCTATTTAACGTAATCAGTAAAACTTATTGGCAATCTTTGGCCATAATAACAAACAACATCTTAAGAATGGTGATTATTTTTAAAAAAATAACATTCCACTGCACATTGTTATTGGGAGAAAACTCTGGCACCGAGATTACAAAACTTATTTATTACGATTTCACGCTCAAGCTCAAATGAAAGGGGATTTGTGAACAAAACTTTAAGTTGAACACGAAATCGTACTCAAAAAAAGGTTTCTTAATCTCAGGGCCTGATTGGCAATATGAAGAAATAGAAAATGATTCCTGTAACAAAAATGTTGCAAACCTTTAAGTGCTGCAAGCAGAGGTCACAACAAAACAGACTATGTTCTCTTCTCATGTGATCCTTCAAAGCGTAGAACGACTTGTCCAATGGGCGGTCCCTGCATATCTTACACCTATGTTCCTGGATATATTTGAAGGTATCTTCGCAGTCGTGGTTTTGGAAAAAGATCTTGTACTTCTTGTTTACGATGAAGTTCCTTCGGTCAATGGCTGTGTACCGTTTCTGATTTTTAACGAACAGAACCTGAATAAAGATAGATAAATTGATGATAATCACTATTGATTAAGTGGTTTAAAGGCCTACAAAACAACATGCATTAATATTGTAAGTAATGGCAATTTTTGCTTTCTTTTTCAGTTTGTTCCAACAAGTAGTAATATGAGTACTCAACATTGGAGATTTAGAGAATAACACGAGATATGTCCTGAGTGAAATTAATGTTCACAGTTCCAAGCTTCAGTGAGGAACTTTTGAACAAATTTCACGATAAAAAAAACCATATGCAAACTTTTGTATTAACTGCTTTGTCAATCTACAAAGGACAATAATAAGGGTATTCTTTGTTATTACAATTTTCATTTTAGTGGTGTTTTTAATGAGATACAAACACGTGAATAATGACATAATATTTCATGCCTTGGTTCTATTTCCACTCTCCTGAACTTTATAATTTTATGACGATCAAAAACGTAAACAGATCATATTGATAATCACATTCCAATGTATGGCTATGTATAATTTGGCTATTGTGCATAACCATGATAACAAATTACCTGAATTATCGTGAATTCAAAACGTGTTTACTTCGATTTATTTCAAACGTGAAACGACAAACTCCAGTGCAAGAGTGGAAATCACGGATACCTATCACATCCATAGCGCTGAATGTTGCAGTAAACCTGTCAGCGTCGGCTGGTACTGACAAGACCTAGGATGATAACTGCATTGCCACTCTACAGACATCGCATCCTATCAATATCGCATCAGAAAGGTAAGGAGTAAACTGTAAAAGGTTCTGTATTCTAACATACTCCAGGGATCTGGTCCTTTGATTACGAAAACTTTGAGTACTATTTCATGCTCAACTCAAAGTTTTGTTTACAAATTCCCACATAAAATTTGACCTTAAGCAGGACATCGTTCTCAAAATGTTTCGTATTCTTGGAGCCTGATTTCGATGACTTCATGCAAGCCAAGATGCAGTTTTCCAATAAAATGCAAATTCCTAGAGAATTCCAGGTTTTTATCCATTTTAAACCTTTGCTCCCCTTTACTCATATTATATTTGTCCGCCGGGTTTACCTATTATTGTTGTTGTATATGAAGTCTACAATAGAAACATCAATCAAATATTCAGCTAAAAATATGATACGCAATATCATGAGCCTTACAATGACACACACCATGGTAGGATGAGATGGAATTGTGAATGTTAACCTTCTAAGTTCTAGTGCCTGAAATGACAGCTTGGGTTGTGTCATCCCCAGGGAGTTGAGAAGGTGAAATGAGTGTACATTGATCCATTTTAAAAAAAATTAAATTGGGGTATATACCAGCTTTCAATATTCTTTCACTTATATCAAGGCTTGTCAGTTTAGGTCAGGAGTGAGTGAGAGAATTATTGTTTTACGCCACAGGATTAATTATGAAAGAAATGGGTCAAAAATTAATTGCGGCACGAAAGACATGATTGAGAATAAAGAATGATATGCTAACTATTGATGAAATGGAATAGTATGCAGAAGTGAAAGATTAAAACTTATGAGACAGACAAATCTCTTTTAAAAACGAGACGATGAGATGCCCAGGAACCTGGGTGAGCTGCTGGATTAAATTAGCGTGACGTTCCGTTGACTGCCGAATAAAATCAGCTGGAATTACGTCATCACTGGAGGGTAACGATCAAGACAGCTATGCTCTCAGAATATTGCTCATA
>JAUTBT010048624.1:0-16198 GCA_032361225.1 Lepetodrilus schrolli | reverse complement strand
AATACATCATTCCTGTGTCCTTTATTTGATATATCATTCAATATATGACTGTGAAGTTTTTAGTTTGACTCAGTATAGTTATGTACATGTGACAACGCGCTCTATTTAAAATACCTTTTTGTTTCATCCGAGTTAATAGTACCTGGAAGTACATGTATACATTATCATACACATACTATACGAATTTAGTCATATCACCTGTGAAATATACCTGTACAAAATATACGTTGACATCATAAAATACCACAGCATGTACCTTTAAAAAGGCATGGTCTTGTCAAATGAGTAGGCGCAATAGCCACAGCGGGCAAAAAGGAACGAATTGTTTCAGGCACAAGAAACCTGACAACACTTTCATAATAATCTCATTAATGTCACTCCTTCAGCTCAGTTCTATCGATTTCCTAGATATGTGACAACGGTAGCAAAAAGCACGAGAAAGCCCTCCCACATACGGTCGCGTTTCCAACTGTCAAAGAAATTGATTATTGTTGCGGCGGCTAAAATGTCCAGTACGTCATTGCTTGTGAGGGGGCTTATCGATCTGTGAGGTGGTGGTGGTGGACGGCGTCTGTTTCAGTGGCGACCACGTCATAGCTCCACTTTCAATAACAATATTACAACTAACCGACATAAAACGAGTCTAAGACTAAAGCTCCGGGAGGATATTTTGTAATACGCTTACATTTCACCGCTAAAATGAAACTGAGTAGTGATTCTTAAGAGGTGTAATGTGAAAATATACCGGTTCCCTTTATATAAAGGGAGATCACTATAGCAGCCCACGGGTAGAAACATTATCATCATAATATATGGGTGTTTTTGGTTGAGGAAATATATAATTAAATGACAAACACACCCACCTCATGTAATACAATGTATGCACTATAGTAGCCTACACGTATCGGTTTATACAGGTATAATGTGTGGAATGGGTACCCGGTAGTAAACAGAAACTTGGGCTGCATTATCCCCATGGAGTGGAGAAGATCAGCATTATTAGTAGTGATAGTACCGGAAAGTAGTCAAGGGTAGTCTCCCTTTAGTAGTTGAAGTGTTGATTGTAACCATAAATCATATATTTATTAATAAAATAAACAAATAGCATTATGTAAATCACATTTATTAAAGACATACAATCACGGATTTGTTCACATATTTCATGGTCAAACGTATTTTTACATGAAAGTATGTACATTTGATGTGTCTACACAAGCATATTGGGTAACCAGCTACATTTTCCGAATATCCCACTTGTTTTCAATATTTTCATATTTTATTATTTTTTAATATGTATAGTTATGTAGCTTTATTGGTACCAGTTGTCGTGAAAGGTTATTTTGACCGTATTCAATTATTAGAGTTATCTCCCTCAGTCTATTAGACTATAGAAAATTGAGATATTACAGTACATTAGCAACTGATTATTCGGAAATGTAAATTGCAATGGATTTTTACCTATCCTACAGTGGTGAAAAGATATTTGGAGGTACAAAAGCGATTATATGTATGCTAAATGCATGTACATTGCATTGTAAATTCAATTCTGTCCAAAACGACAACTTAATCTGTGAGTGTATGCCTTTAAACATAACAAAATTGAAGCACTACGTCTTTAATGCTAACGATACGTAGGATACATGCAGTTCAAGTACACATATCTAGTGAAGCTCCCGTAAATGGTTCAAACATAATCAGTTTTCAACTAAAAGCTTATGTGAAAGTATTACCGAGGAGCGACATTAACATAGGATGCCATCATTCTGTTTGTGAATCACGTCTCATGATGTATGTTAGTGTCTTGTCAATTGTCTTGTTTAATATTGTTTAAATTAAGTATTACATACATATGTAGGTATTATAGACTTATTTTCACTTCACAACATAAACAAATTAGCATCTACTGCCCTAATATGGAGTCGAATTTATATTATTTTGCTTTCTTCCATTGTGAGGAAGGATGATAAAAATGGTTACTACAAACAACCGTAAACACGTTACATCTAATGCATTTACAATTTAATCAATTACATATCTAGTTACCTGATTACTATAAAGAAATAATTGATGTATTTACAAGTTATAGCATGAACATATAAGCATATACACAATATTTGCAGCCGTTTACAATCCATTAGATAGATGCTAAATGACATTAATAATTTAATTGATTATCACACAAGATACTAGTACATCGAAGGTCGGACTATCGGGGTCCCACTGTATATCTTTCAACTGTTACAGCATTATATATAATTATGGCAATTCACTGGGTATGTGTTTACATTTGCAACTTAACATACACATCTGAGTATCAACACGGCTGGTAACATGGCGAAATATGAACACAGATATGCAG
The DNA here is from genome assembly GCA_032361225.1 of Lepetodrilus schrolli. Taxonomy (NCBI): domain Eukaryota; kingdom Metazoa; phylum Mollusca; class Gastropoda; order Lepetellida; family Lepetodrilidae; genus Lepetodrilus; species Lepetodrilus schrolli. The sequence goes on along the minus strand of JAUTBT010048624.1, from coordinate 13,839 downwards.
CGCAAATACAATGACACGGAATTGGGAACACAAATACAACACTAATGGGACTGGGGGGAAATGAAAACCTCAAACTGGCCAAATATAACACTACAGGGACTATAGACAGGATAAATACAACACTAATGGGACCGGGGAAAAAAAGTTAACTGCAGGCGGCAAAACATAACATTACAGGGACTATAGACAGGATAAATACGACACTATGTAGGATTGGATAAAAAATATATAACCTCAAACGCCAAAATATAACACTACATGGACTAGACAAGTTAATACGACATTAATGGGACTGTTAATGGGCCTCAGACAGCAAAATATAGAACTACAGGTACTGTAGACAGGATAAAGGATATTATGTGGGACTGGGGAAATATAATACTACAGGGACACTATGTGGGACTGCAGACAAGGCACAGCGACTCTCTAGACAGCATAATATAGCATTACAGGGACTGCAAATATGATAAATACAATACTACGTAGACTGCAAAAATAAATAAATATAGGACTACCGCAGACATAAACATAAAACACTAAAGGGACAAATGGACAATATGTGTGATTCCTGACAGCAAAATATAGGACGACATGGACTGCTAATAGGACAAGTACGAAACTATTTGGGACTGCAGCCTACAAGCAATACATCACTACTTCAGATAGCAAAATATAACGGTATAAGGACATATGACAGCACAAACGCGACACTAACTGCAAACAATACGTCACCAAGACTCCAGACAGCACAAATACTAGTACATTAGACGGACTGCAGACAGCACAAAATACTTGTACACTAGACGGACTGCAGACAGCACAAACTACTACACAAAATACTAGTACACTAGACGGACTGCAGACAGCACAAAATACTAGTACACTAGACGTACTGCACAAATTACTGGATTTCAGAAAGCGACGCAGTGTATATAGCATTTACTTTAGCATTGTTTGTTTTCCGGAATTGCTTCCCATTGTTTTATTTAATGATCTTTAGCAACTATTTATGAATAGACACATTAAATTAAATACATTCAAAGCGTGATGCATTCAATAGCTACTATATACATCTTGTAAGGTGATCAATGGCGTATAAATATATTTCAATATGAAAATACAAGAAATAAATATTTAAATGGTACATTTCAAAATATTCAATAAATAACCTCGAAAGCAGGTGAAAACTTTCACTCGTTTGGATTTCAATTTTAAATGTGCCATTTCAAGTATGTGCCATTTCAACAATATTCATTGTTTCCAAGTAAACCAGTTGGGGGCATGGTCTTCAAAATTCTTGTGCTCGTCCGTCCCAGAAACCAGCACTGTCGTGGCGAACTTCCGGGGACGGTTCTCATCGTCGAATGGATATGCCGTAGTTGCTACGTAACGGATGACGAAGCCGCAGCGCCGTCTGTCGGACCTGTTTGCCTGACTTCCGTGCACGATGTGACCGTGGTGGAGGGACATCTGCCCTGCCTTCAAGGGACACGGAACCGCCTTTGTAGCATCGTACAAGTGGGGTGGGATCTCCTGATTTGAACTAAGAAGATTCCCATTCTCCTCCGAGGTGTTATGCTGAAGAATTCCGCTCTTGTGTGTTGCTGGAAATAATAATTAATCAAATTGTAATACAATTATTTTTAAAGTGAAACCTTAAAAAATAGCTATTATGTTTATTAACCAATATCACCCGCAACCATTTATGGTATAGGTATATCTGCTTTCTCCTATACTAGTAATTATATTTCTATTTTTTAAATCTCTGAGCTTCAATACTACAGGAAAATGTATTGAAATAATGTGGACCTGCTAAAAGGTATCGATTAATTTTAATAAAAATACCTATAAATTATTAAAAAGAACGGGCGAGTTATTCAGCGCAATGAAATAAAGAAGGGGAGAGATGATATCCTTGTCGTGGCTCACCAGGAATTACGAACATGCATCCATTCTCCTCATCGGCGTCGTCCACAGCCAGCCAGACGCTGATCACGTCTCCCTCAATGCCCCAGTATCTGAAATATACATACGAATAGTATATAGAACAGAAGGTCGGCTATACATTGTATAATACAAAGCACAGCCGAGTTACCGTGTTACAAACGGAACGGACAGGCGATGGTTATCCCTCCAAGGGCAGCTCCGATCGAGCTACGCTTGACTCCGTTTATACGAGTAATAGCGGAGTTAGATCACGTGGCCTCGGCGCGATGGTAATAAGCACCGCATTCGTGAAATGAAGAAGAGGTAGTTAAGCATGCATTCCACAGCAATAGTTAGTTGATGTGTTGATAATTAGTTGACAAAACCATAAACTTCGCGATAATAGGTTTCATTCACAAAATATTTATATTTAAAAGAAATATGTTAGAAAAGGTATTACATTGATATTATTGTATCAATTACTGTATGTATTGAATAGCATCTATGGTATCTCGGGGCATTATCTGATAGAAAGGCTTCGCTGCCTTTCCAGCTTTAATTTATGGCAAACAATACCTTGCACTCTCGCCGCATTTATAACCACTTCGGGTAAATTCGTACATCTAGATACTTTAGGAACATATATTACCAATAAAGCCTAGCAACATCTGTTAGACATGCATTAATTAATATTTCCTAGTATTATTAAGAACTGACTGTCCTTTTTTTGGTTGTTCAGTGAATTACGGACGATCTGAAAGTGATGGTTATAAATTAAACTCGCGTTAACATGTATTATAACCTGGAACCGCCAGAACTAACTTAAGTAGACTATCATGTCTGGTGGCACATGGTCCCGTGCATTGCACGGCTTGGCTCGGCTGGTGCGTGGAAGGCTTACCGAGATCCTGAGAGTATTTATGATTCGTTCCTGCTGAAAAAACCTAGCAGAGAATGGAAGGATGAGATGGACATGTGAATGATAACCTTGTAGCGCCTTGGACGGCAGCTTGGGTTGCATGATCCCCAGGGAGTTGAGAAGGAATTGAGTGGACACAGATCCATTGACCGGGGTAATATTGTAGCGCCATGAGCATGCTTTCGAATGTGTATTTGGCGAAATATAAATGTTCACATTATTTATTATTATTATCATCTAATACATATTTCACAGTGAGCAGTTTTATACAATAAACGTGGGTAGTAGACATTAATTAATACATCGAAAGGACCTGGTTATATGATTCGCATTATTCAGTTTCCTTCCGGTAGGCTTACATGCAAATGTTTATTTTAAACAAGCGGATATGTCTAGAGTTGTGTCATGAAAAAACCCATTCAATGTAGTACTGACATGTATTATGTCCTTCAACATTGTGAAACACTTTCTATATGCAATACAAAATTGAACAATATCATGCTATACCATCCGCCATCGTTATATTTAAAAGACTGTAACGAACTTAGTTTCGAATAACATAAACGGGTTCCATAATGGCCGTTACGTGTGAACTTTCCGCTTGGCCACTGCCTGTCTGTATCTGGACAGGAGTCAGTAATATATAGGAGGAACAACATACCTAACATCCTGGTGCCACGCCACGTAGGCCTCGGAACCATCACCCCGGGGAACTTCGGTATTCGGGTACTTGCAGATGAAGCGGGAGTCCAATAGAATCATGTTGGGGCCCAGGATGTCTTGTAGAGGTTTCAACATGGCGGGCTTTGTCGCTATTCTCAAAACCCACTCGTGTTCCACGTGAACGTTGTGCAGACTGTATTGCGCGTCCTTCTTTCCTGGAACAGAGCGGTGCCAAGTTCATTAAAATCAAATCGAAACTGATTCCCCTAATGATCTTGGATAAACCTAAATTGTTTAATTTCAAAATGTGCAAGTAGTCTAATAATAGATATTATCAATGGGAATACCCATGATGAAAATACCCAGCAAACACATAACGTTATACAATGTTATTACAACGCTGTGTCAATATAACTTATACAACACAGCATGTACGCAACGTTGTAATAACGTTGTATAACGGAGTATGCGTTTGCTGAGTTTGACGAAATAACGATACTAATTTTATTATACAGAAATTGTAGTAAATGTATTATACGTTACTGGAATGTGAATAGATACGTAAATTTATAAATAAATAGAAATGGTACAAGCGTCATCACATAAAGAAGACTATATGCATATGCATTATAATATTTTAAAATCAAATCATAATACCTGTAATAGTCAATATACTTACCAATATTCTCTTCAAAGTCGCTGAAGTTTTTCTGCAAACCGGCAGTTTCTTCTTGAGTCAATACGGACAGACCGCATATATAACCGTTCTTGTCGAAAAACTCTGCAACATTTTCGGCTGGCATCGTGCAAGAAGTTGAACAAATACAATATTTTTCAGAAAACGTCAACTCTGCGACAATGTTTTACTGAAGCAGTTTCTAAACTTTCGAATATATATACAGTATTATCAAGGATGTAAAAGCTATATTTAAACTTTGTCATAATATCACTGGATAATTCTTTCCGTTTATCTGATTGGCTGTCGATAAGGATTAAAGGTCAGTACGTGACGAATGGTGGGGCTACCGGATGAAGAGGGGCGGGGCCAACATGCCGCAATGTCCGAATCGACCCACACGAGTCCCCATTCTTGACCCCGGTTAGAAAAAGATCGACTGGATGACTTTTTTTTTTTTTATATATATACGGAAACGGGTGAATGAGCATGCCTCACGTAGACATTGACCTCTGACAAAGTCACGTTCAAAGTGTGGCCCCAAGCAGGTACTATAACGGGCTAGAGAGATACTAGTATATAGTTGGAACATATTTTATTCAAGTCGAAATGGATAGGTTACAAGTTATTACAACTTAAATGAAAACCGCTCCAAGAGAAGGGAAAGAAAAGATGGGGAGAGAAGAAAGAAAGATTAAGAATGATAGATACATGATCTGTGCGATAGCTCTTCGGTAATAATGTTGTGTGGAATCCTAGCTCGAAACTGTTAACCTGTAGACTACTCCGATTATTTATATCAATTGTAGACTACATGTATATGATTTCAAAGTATGTCATCTGCAGACGAGGTCTTTCTCAGCCACTGGGAATGTTATGCTGAAGATCGGTGTCATTATTTAAAGTATATCTCGTGACATATTCATGCAAAATAGAATGACATTATGCCTCGTAACAATATGACATTATCCCTCGTAACAGTATGACAGTATCCCTCGTAACAGAATGAAATTATCATGAAGACCTAAAGAGATGACCAACGAGATGAAAGGGCAGTCGCACGAAGATTATGTTTAAAAGTTACACTTGTTTCCAGTAAGTTCCTACAGTCTCAATACATTTGACTTTATTTATAGCGGTGTTATACTGATTTATTTCTGACCGTTTGTGGAGTAAAATATACAGTGGTTCAACGACCATTTATAATGAAAGAAAACCTAGTACGTCTGTATAAAAGACATACATTAATCAGCTGTTAGATCATAGAACTGTAGAATTGCCAAAAAAACTTAGTGGTATATTAGTATTGTCTACATATATTTATATTACGTTTGTCAAATATTTATCTGCTTTAACAAATTGTGTGCTTTTGCTTTGAGTAATGGCGACACTGTCCACGTAATGTAGCTCGCCTCCCTAGATTACATATAAGTGATATGGAATTCTAATTCATTTTCATCTAATTGTAAACAGTTAGACAGTGTGATTGATGCTATGGCAAATAAAATATCATGGTAATAGTTACACTATGAAGTGGTAGGATTCATTCCAATGCATCACTCACAACGCTCTAGTTTATCTCTAAAGGTGCGGAGCTGTACATATCCGGAATTTGCCGGAATATTATAATTACTTCCAAACATTAATTAAAACTTGTTCACATAATTAATATGTATGTATTATTCGTAGCATGTCAAATAGAAAGTTTTTTATTTTTTTTAAAATGCAAAATTACACAGAAAATGCATAGTTGAAATATTTAAACAACGTTTAATGCACGACACAAATACAAGACATGAATTAAATTAGGGTTTCACAAACCATCATGCATCCAAAATGCAAGCCCTGTTATCAAATACGGTTCTTCACTTTCATTTTATTCCGAAGTAATTAAGAAATAAAACATGATCTTCCACGTCCTGTAGTGAATTAGAAGATGGTTTTGTCCTGAAGTAATATTGTAGTTAAAGCACGAGAGGGCTTGGGGTGTTCTATTACACTAAAGAATATGGAAAAGCATCCTTTAATTATGTGTGAAAACACCAACAACTAATTATATATCACCGACATTCAAAACATATTACATTATTAATCCTGAAGAATGGTCCAAAATGGGATGTTCTATTTACTTGGTTGTATAGTCGGTAAGTAATTCCTGGAACTAATTTGATCTTCATATCTTTTTAGTTCATTTCTTTTTTTTAATTGGGGTTTAAAGTCGCTTTCAAAATTCTTTCACTTATATCACGACTTGCCGGTTTAGAGCAGGAGAAAACCCGCAACATCCGTAGCGCTGAATGTTGCAGTAAACCTGCGAGCATCGCCTGGTACTGACAAGACCAAGGATGATAACTGCATTGCCACTCTACAGACATCGCATCCTATCAATATCGCGTCAGAAAGGTAACTTTTGCGAACATTGATGCTGGGCCCCCGGGGCGGGATTTGAACCTGGAACCTTAGGCTCCGAAGTCCAACTGTTCTACCAGGATAAATAGATAAATGCTTTAACAGCCTTTATATATATATATTTTTTTTAAAAGAATCCAGCACAAACTGGTATGATGAGATTGAAATATGAATGTTAACATTAGTGTGCTTGGATCATGACAGCTTGGGCTATATATTGAGTCGAGACAGCAAAATAAATTAGGTGTCCTGGCAGGACACTTTCACCTCGGGTGTCCTGGCTTATTTTTGAGCATCCATGTTAGGTGTCCTGGCCCGGACTCCTAACTTTACTTTGCTGTATGAGAGTGGTAATAATGTAGTTCAATGATGAGCATGCATGGATTTGGTTTGGCAACATAAATAGACCCATTAGTACAAACTGGAACTGATAGTACCCATAGTATAACAATATTTGCCTAACCATCCACATTCTGTGTCCCTTTAAAATGTCCATAAGCTCAGCGTGCTCAGTTTTGTACTTACAAGATTAACGGTAAACACACTAATGAGCGGCAGAAGAAAAACGAGCTTGTATGCAAAGTGCCACGACGGTCCATAATCAATGGCAGACTGAAACAGAGGACATTTATAGACACAATAACGAAACAATTTTGAATTACATTATAATCTATAAAAAAAAGTAATTAAGATTTTTTTAAAATAAATATTGGAATTCTAAGTATGGTATGAATTTATCGATTTCCAAAAGCTATGAGTGAGTGAGCTATATAGCAGTGATCTGTGATGTTGCAGTGATTTGCTGATAATGGGAGGAAAACCTGTAGAATTGGACGCACCCAACAAGGAACATCTTGACTATAATGGAAGATCGGCAAACATCTGGAAGTAAATACTCATCAAAATAAATTAAGGGCCAGCAGATATTTTGTGGGAAAACTTTCTACCAAATTTCGGAATCGGGTGACATTCTTGTTCCAATGTGTATGCAAGTTCTTAAAAAGTACAGATGTTTGGAAATTCTTTGTTGCTAAAATAATATAAAAATAAATTTATATGTCAAAAAGGGCTACTGACAAGTAATTATTTTTATCTCAGTATTTAAATGAACAACATTATAAATAAAAGATCGGCTTTTGTAATCATAGCACAGACAGACAATAAGACAGATTACGTCTGAATTTCTAACTCTACGTAGCGGTGTGCAGAGTTAGAAATTCAGAAAATATTAATAAGGGAGTCCTTCGCCATAGGCCCAATGTTGATGGTGGTCAAATCTGTAATTTGCAGGGCGTCCCATAGATACCATTAACATTGCAGATTTTCAAATGACCCCCAGGACCCCCCTTTAATTCGAACACTAGTATGACTACCTTAATTACCCTAACAATTCGAACCCTCCAATAGTTCGCACACTTATCGCTGAAAATAAAAATAAATCTGACCCTAAAAATACAAACATGACTAATTTTTTTAAATGGTAATTAGTCGAACACTATCATTTGAAAAAGTCCTTCATTTATTTACCATTTCATTTACAACTATATTTTGTACTTTAATTTGGTTGTCCCTAATTATATGAAGACTAATCATTCTAAATGTTTCGTATTTTTCTAATAATTTGAACAGCTACAAATTTAATTATTTGCAATTGTAATTACCGTATTACAACTTACGTAGAACACTGCTGTGGTATGATTTTCACAGCTTTGGAGTGACCTTTGTGGTTGTTGATGGACACAATGTGAGTAAACACCAGCAAGATGATACAACCAACAATCGGCAACAACCTGACGAGAAGAGAAAACGATGACACAGGAAAACGGGATATTTGGTTGTATATTCTCCAGGGAGTTGAGAGGGAACATGTGCACACTGATCCAGGGTAGTAGTTTGTATTTTTTTGTACATGCTTTTGAGTGCGTATTTGGTGGATAATTGTGAGTGAATTCCTGTTTTACGTCACAGCAGGAATCTTTAATGATGGTGGATAATAAATATATACTACGATAAAAGACTAGAAATCACATTGGTACTCTTAGAACATAATTACAAGTTGAATCTACGGGTTTACAGTATCTTTTAGGAAGATATGGATGTGGATATTTATACTTTGGGGGGTGGGTGGGGGATTTAGAGCCACTTTCAAGATTCTTTCACTTATATCACGGCTTGTCAGTTTATGGCAGAAGGAAGCCTGCAACATCCGTAGCACTGAATGTTGCAGTAAACCTGCGAGCATTGGCTGGTACTGACAAGACCAAGGATGATAAATGCATTGCCACACATTGACAGTACATCCTATCAATATTGCGTCAGAAAGAAATATTTCGCGAACATTGATGCTGGAATTTGAACCTGGAACCCTGGCTCCGAAGTCCAACATTCTACCACTGCGCTACCAGCCGCCCTTGAACATACAGAAGTAGTATGTATAATGCTGGTTTTGGTTCAAGCTAGCCTCGTACATTTCGGGTTAGTAGTATATTTTGGGTTCTGGTTGAAGCATACCCAGGCCCTGATGTCAGAATATAATAGAAGCTGATTTACTTCTAACACAACTCTAATATATTCTCAAATCAGGGCGTCATTTCATGAAGCTCTCGTAGCGATCTTTTATACGTGATGACCTGGCACTTACAAGAGTGCTGTGGACTGTAATGGGTAAGAGAGTTTCGAGAAATGATACCCTGGGCCTGATAGCTAAGAAATTTAGATTGATGTCATTTATAGCAAAAGGCATAGTCAGATTAAAATTCTTCAAATACGCCATAATGACCACATGTCAGCTATGGTACAAACTTCGCAAACAACAACACAAATATTTCAGTATTTTGATGACAAACTTACCAGCAGACAGCATACACAAGGTGCATGAACTTGTAGCTGAACACTCTCCTCTGCAAAGAAATGCAAATGGTCAAACATGAGGACATCGCAACCACGTGTTACGCTAATCACGTGTAAATCATGTGTAAATCATGTGTGAATCACGTGTGAATCATGTCTTACTGAAAGATTTGAAAGCCTTACACTGAAACATTAATATTTTTTCCATTGAATTCTAGAGTCGCAGTAATAATAAGGCAAAAAATATATAATTAACCTGAATTCCGTCGTCGGACAAGTTTGAGTAATCGTCGAGCCTCTTCCTGATTCTAAGATAAGCCTCCAGAGCATATGACAAGGTTAGCAGTAACGTGCTGATGTAAGCACTCTGAAAACAATTAGAATGAAAATGTTATTTCTACACATGGACACATGAATGATAACATGAACATTGAAAACTACCGTGATGAACATTATTTTAAATTTAACATAACTTTAAAATTAACATCATTTAAAATTTCACATAACATTTCAAAATGCCATCATATAGATATTGAAAATTGTAACATAAACATGTCCTTGAATTTGAATAGTCGAAATGTTTGAGAAAGCATGGTCTCATATTTAAATATTAAACTTAGAACACACACGTACCGACAAATTCAAATGAGAAGGTTTTACATTTGGGGCGGGAAAAAAACTATTAATAATAACATAAATCTTAGCTATGACTGTCACCATTATTGAAAATTAATTATAACCAATGAGACATTAGCATTTTTCTTGCTGTGAGCAACAGGAAGTGCCCACCGTCATGATGGCTGTGATGTAGTCACAGGGCCCAGCGCTGCCTGGGAAGTTGACTGTGTTCTGCATGAACATGACGGAACTAGTGAAGAACATGGCAGAGGCCAGGAGATCAGCGACCGATAGGTTTAGGATAGGGTACACCTGAAACCACGAAACGAATTCAGATGAGGCCCAAACAAGGAATATAATAATCCCTTCTTTCTGGCAGGGATGACTAGTAGTAGTAGTAGTAGTAATAATAATAATAATAATAATAAATAATAATAATAATAATAATAATAATAATAATAATAATAATAATGATAATAATAATAATAATAATAAATAATAATAATAATATTAATTTCTTTAGATTTTCTCTGATACTTGTATGCAGTTAAATACGTTGATAATATGCGATTGAATGCATTCATTACTGATAAAAATAACAAATGCTTAATAGGATAGTATATACCTGAATACCAGAAACAAATGCTGAAGAAAAGATAATTAGATGGAATTCTAACTTGAACATCTCCCTTATAAAACCCATATGTGTTTCATAACGTCTTATGGGCAAGATAAAAGTTAATAGATAAAAGATATTAGAGCTGCTTTCTAGAATATTTCACTCGTATCACGACCTGTCAGTTAATGGCCAGAAGAAATCTGCATCAATGGTAGCATTGAGTGTTAATTGTGGTAAACCTTTTAGCAATGATTGGTACAGTGAACTCTCGATATACCGCTGGATTGTGGGACCACGAAGTGCCCCACGCATTATTACATACCCACGTTATATGAAAACAGGTAATTTGCATGCAGTGGTTGCACAGGGGAAGCAGATGTAAGTTAAAGTTACTAAAATAATACAGGTTTGCTGATAAATATGACTTGTACATGCGGTACTGATATCAGCTCTCTTTATAAAGATGTACCCCAGAGTTTATTTATTATTATCATTATTATAGTAGATAAACCGTGAAAACGAAAACTTATGTCATTTAACATCACAAGGCATGTGCTACAAAAACAACAACTTAAGTTTGAACTGAAGATTTCGAAGAGACTAAATACGTAAAAATTTGGTAAATACATCGAAAATTCATGTACAAGAAAAGAAAGAAACAAATTGATTCAAATAAAATTATGTGAATGTTATTTATTCATAATAGTAGTAGTAACTAGACATAATATTTCCGATTCCAGTGTTGCGCCATGTTAGCTGTATTAATCATTGAATGGCGTTTCCTTACGTGTTTCAGCCGTTGGATTCATGCCCGATTCAACGATTCAACAGTTTATTGGTCACGGTTGGTTGCATATCTTTGCAGGGTCACCCCAGTATTATTTTAACAGACAGTGCAGCAATCCCTCTTTTTCTTCATCATCATGTTCATGTTATCATAAGCAACGTGCATTTTCCATGGTAGAAACATCTCCGTAAGTGCACTTTGTAACTTACGTGATTAGAGAGTAATGAAAGGGAGATAATATTTCAAGGGGAGATAACAAATGGACTATACAGCTAGTCTAAATTTTATTTTACAGGGCAAGGCAGCCAGCCCACAATATTGAATATTTTAGGCTAAAAATGGGGTCCCCTGACCCCGCGATATATATCTGAATCCGCGGTGTAGGGAAGGGCGTTACATCAAGGGTTCACGGTACTGACAAACCAAGGATCACAACTGTACTGTACATCCTTTCGATGATTGCATCAGAAAAGTAACTGCTGCAAATATTGATACTGACTGGGTTCAAACCCAGGAATTGTGGTTCTCTGACAGTCTACCACTGTACTACCAAAACAAAATGAAAGTACCTCTGAAAAGCACATCTTTCTATTGTAGAAAGAACATAGTACGATCGAGCTGGCTCCCAGAATGCTGCAACATGACAAGTAATTAACGTAATCAGTAATCAGTAATATAAATTTCATGTTAGTCAACATATTAGTAATCACATAATCACAAGTATAATAGTAATGTAATGAATTAATACTAATATAAACGTCAAGTAACTGGTGATACACATTTTACATTGTTTACCAGTAAAATAATCAGTAATCTGTTGATTTACAAATTTAACATAAATTACGGTCAAATAATTAGTAATACAAATTTAACAAATTGAATATAACAAGTACGGTAATTAATTTAACAATACCAATTTAGCAGTCAAAGTAATTAGTAATACAAAGTTCAACATGGTCAAGTAATAAGTAACATTACAAAAACATGTATACATTTAACAAAGTAAAACATAAATAGTGATTAAGGTTATTTAAAATTAAATGGAGATTTCCCCATAATTTAGCTACTAGGCCATAGTTATTTGATTACTTGGTTTACGGATCTGTCGACCTGATTTTTTCCATCTTGGAAAATAACAATATTTATATATAGTAGATAAACGGTTCTTATTGCAAATTTCCTGTGATGTTATCATTGTTAACAAGGTGGGAATTTAATTTAAATGTAAAATTCCCACCTAGTTAACAATGATAACATCACGGGAAATTTGCAATAGGGACCGTTTATCGAAATTGTACTGTAATTAATTGTTTGGTCAATTTTTAGGTGAACTCTTTTGTCGGATGAATTTTAGCTGCAAGACAGCAGTGTTCAACAGCAAAATAAACTGGTTCCAAATCACTGCAATGAATTTGGATTTCCTCAGTTTTCCGTTTATTTGAGACTGATTGTTCTTTAACAGGCGCCCAGTCATAGCCCATTATGACGTTAAATCCATTGTTCTACGTTACCTGTTCCGCATTTCCCTCTACAGGATGACTGGCTCGACCAGATGTTTCATGGGTCAAATATTGAGCAAGGGTTTCAAAGTAATTTGTAAATCGATCAATAAAAACAAAACAAACAAACAACTAACATTTACGAATGCATGTACTTCAAACATGATGCATCAGATATCATAACAATGTGTTCACGCTGGCTAGCGACAGAACCACTACGATCACTGTGATTGTGATCACTCGCAGTAGCTAGCCTTGCCGCGGGAACTGCGCCAGTTGAGTCGTCATCCAGGGTATGTCTCTTATCCACTATGAGACCATAGAGCTCACATAGGTGTACAATTCCCATGTATAAAAAATCGCTTCGAGAGCGCTATAGACTAGTCTCGTAGTAGAACGTCGTGAAACAATACCCATGTAAGCCTCCTAATGGAACCTAAATTGCTTACCATTTTCTTCATACTATTAGAGAACTTCATTAAAACTATCATCAGGGTTTCATTGTAACTTCCTGTACTAAAATTGAGATATTCATCAAACTAACATATACGTGTTAGCCATTTTGAATTATTTGTATAAGAATTATAGTTCCAGCAACTAACTTTCTTACGCTGTGATTATTCTGATTGTTCTGATCTAATGGAAATTTGCCGTAGTGTTATTGCAATTGGACCACACTTTTAAAACCATTTCGACCAATCAAATTCAAGGAAATTTAAATACAATTATTATATCCCGCCGACAGTGTACTAGTATTTATTTAAAAATTTTTAAAAATTTTTTTTTGGATTGGGGCTTTAAGTCGCTTTCAAGATTCTTTCACTTATATCATGACTTGTCAGTTTAGGGCAGGAGGAAACCCGCAACATCCGT
>JAUTBT010048613.1:0-16199 GCA_032361225.1 Lepetodrilus schrolli | reverse complement strand
TCTCTCTCTCTCTCTCTCACACACACACACACACACACACTCTCTCTCTGTTTGATTTCACAACCTCTCTCTCACACACACTCTCTCTCTCTCTCTCTCTCTGTTTGATATCACAACCTACCCGCGACCGCCGACTGAAATCCAGCGTTGTAGTCGCAAGCGACCTCGTTGTGGATGAAATCGTCCCTAACGTCTTTGTAGTTGTCATGCGCATCAGGACCTCCTACCAGAGCTCCGTACAGCACGTGAGGGTTCGCTGAAGGCGAGCTGTAGGAGTTCCAGTCGCAGTGGGTGGGTGGGCTGGGACACGAGCTGTTGAGAGTACACCAACACACTGCAAACACTGATTCGTTCTCTCCTTTAGCGGCGTAGTATTCCTACGTCATAATGGCTTAATAATTAGAAAAGGAAACGTTCAACAGACCGATCACGTTGTAAAGAGTTATTACTGACGGTAGCTGACGTCATTACTATGGTGCGCAACTATCCTAAACAGGGGCCATGTTCCCGTATACTAATGATAAATTATGCTCCATCCATCGCCAAAGCAGAAATATTAACCAATTTCCTTCGACGTTTTGTATTACATTATTCTGAGAACCAGTTAGGATTTCACTATAAACAGCATCTTACATCCGCCACTTGTTCACTGACTTTGGGTCTCGAAGACATAACCAGGCCCTACGTTTCACGAAAAGGTCTTACCGGAAGTCCCGGAGTGAATCGAATTTTACATAATTTCCAGCTATAGTAAAACCATCAGGTACGACCTACCCCGACGACAATTCGACCATTTTCGTGAAACGCAGGCCTCCTGTCCTTACTAACGTCATTCAGAGAAAGTCATTTCATTTCCTAGCTGAGCAGAGACTCGAATTCGGAATTGCGCATCACCTGTCAGCATGGTGCGGACGCAGGGGGTAGCGAGTGCCGTAGCCCACCACGTAGCTCATCTTGTACTTGTTCTCCCCCAGCATATAATGGATCTGTCCAGCCGCCCATGCGCGATACATCGTGGAATGGAGGCCAGCGTCGGCGGCGATGAGAGCCAACATGGCGGCGTTTCCTGAGGGAAAGAGAAAAGGACGACGTGATCTCGCGTTGGCAGGACAGAACCCTATTAGCCGATGTTAGCCCGCCGTTGATCCAACGTCGCTGCTTGTCGGCCCGCTGACCAAAATGACGTCGGGACGTCGGTGGATCTGCCGTCGGCCCAACATCGTTAAGTTATCTGGGATATATATCCTGAAACATCCTGTTCAATATTATCAATTGAATCTGTTTGAAAATTTTGATTTTAAAACTACATGTTCTCATGTTGGAAACTTTCCATTGAATCAATAAAACAGTGTGTTTGTCCTTCCGTAATTGATCAGCTTTTGACCAAACTGAGCTGATCTACTTTCACCAACTTTACCGATATATATACCTCAACGTGACCGGTTGAGCCTTAAGTATTATTGGACCCCCGTTGGTCAAAGGCGTTAACTATTGTAATTCTACAAGCTTTTCATTTGAACAGCGGAAACCTCGTCAATACCAGCTGGTAATCGCAGGTTTACTGCCACACTCAACGCTATATGGGTGTTGCAGTCTTCCTCTTGTCACATGCTGAGAAGCCGTACGTAATTTGAGCGAAATAATCTAGAAAGCGGCGCTAAACCCTCAGTTCAATCCACAAGACTCACCTGCATAACTAAGTGGGCCCCACTTTTCTCTTAAGACCAGACCGCATGGCGTATACGGAACTGTTCCTCCTGGCATGAAGTCTGTCAGGAAGTCCTCTACCTTCTGGGCGTACTTCCGGTCATTGGTCTCCTCGTACAGCAGCATCTGATATGGAAACGCATGTCTATAATAATTATATTTCCGGTTCCTGCATGTCTATAATGCGATTTCCTGTCTTGGGTTAGCTCGTACATCAAACTGAGACGGATACGCATGTCTATAATAATTATATTTCTGATAACTGATGCATGGGTCTATAATTCTATTTCCTATCTCTGGGTTACGTCGTACAGCAGTATCTGATATGGAAACGCATGTCTATACTAATTCTATTTCCAGTCCTGGCGAGAGCATCTGATATGGAAATACATGTTTATAATTGTATTTCTTATATTGTTTATATTCTACATCCTGTCTTGGTTTAGGCTACCTCGTACAGCAACAACTGATATGGGAACGCATGTTTATAATAATTCTATTTCCTGGTGCATGTCTATAATATGCTATTTCCTGTCTTTCGGTTACCTCATACAATAATAATGCTACTTCCTGTCTGGTCTTGGCCACTTCGTACAGTAGCATTAGGCCCCTAAATTACGAAACCTGTTGACTACGATTTCATGCTCAAACTAAAATCTTACATACTGATTACTGAACAAATCGTACTTAAATCTTCTTTTTTTTAGTTATCTCTGGAGAAATATAGGCCCTACTCATGTCTATCATGATCATTGATAGTGCGATCTTAACCAGAAACATACAGTATACTTCTTAGAAAGATGTCTTAAAATCGGCGTCATTCCAAAGCTTATACTGCCTTCGTAAACTACAGGAGAATGTGCCCTACCTTATTGCCGTGACAAATATTATTGCAAGTACAAAACGGATGGCATATATAATGTACAATTTGCACTACGGAGTTTCAATTTGTTTTTAAGTACAAAAAGCCATTCGTATATATATCATTGGGTAATTCAAGATGGTTACACAATTTACAGAGCATAGTAATTTACGTGGCAAACGGAAACAAAGATATTTGTTAGCGATAGATATATCTGTTTAACAGTGTTGCGGGTTTCCTCATGTCCTAAATTGACAAGCCGTATAAGTGACAGATTTTTGACAGCGCCTTTAAACCCCAATAAAAATTATTATTTTTAAAGTATCAAGATACCTTTAAAATGTCCCTTACCTGGGTGGCCACGCCCTTATCATCCCAATCCAGGGCCCAGGCGGTATCATGGGGCACAAAGTGTTGGGCGTCAGTCAGGTAGCGGCTCTCCCTGGTAGCTTTGTACAGCCATGCCGCAGCTAGTGATAGCTCGTCGTGGTAGTCCGAGGACCTGTAGTAATTTGCGTGTAGGGCGGATGGTAGCGCAAATGGCATCCTCGCAACACAGACCATTATATCATAGATGTTAAGTTGGCATATTGGTGTGTGTTTCGAGGATGACGCAATGGTAGAACTTTGGAGTTCGGAGCCAAAGGACCCAGGTTCAAACCCCGTCCCAGTGGTCCCGACATTCGAAACTCCGAGCTAGCTTATTAAGTTTCGAATACGCATGCGCGTGTCAAAGGTTAAATCACACGAACAACTGAACTATAGCGCTAATTATGCGTGTTTATCATCTATTTTGCGTTACATGTTCGTTAAATCCAGATTATTCTGGTGGTTGTGATAAGCATTTTAATAGAATTATACTATGTTATAATGTGTGCTTTCACATCTGACACGCGCACGCATGTTCTGTGCGTATTCGAAACTATATTCGCGAAAGTTCCGATGCGATTATGATAGGTTTCGCTCTCTGTACCGTGGCAATGTAGTTACCATCTTTGGTCTGTCAATACCATTGGGGAATTCGTTTATCAGCATTGATTCATTACATGAACAATATTATTGTTTGTGTACTATTAAATAAAAACATATATCGGTGACATACTTGTAGAATTCTTTCCCTTCCGGGATACTGTCGCTGTACTTCCCTCGGTGCGCCTTTGCAAACTGATACAGACTTTTAGCCGCTGTCAACAGTTTGACTGAGTATGCGTTGTCTGAAAAAGAATGTAGCAAGTACGATGAGAGATGGTATGTGTGTGTGTGTGTGTGTGTGTGTGTGTGTGTGTGTGTGTGTGTGTGTGTGTGTGTTTGTGTGTGAGAGAGAGAGAGAGTGAGAGTGAAGGAGGAGGTATTCACGACAATTAGGCCCTAACTATATAAATGGATGTAAAATGCTAATCTACAATATGAACGGTAACTACATCATTTCTTACACACAAGCTGCAGCTTTTCTGGTTTCCTTATCAGACTCTCAAACCACCCACCTTTAGTTTTAAATGCCATGGAACCGGCTGCCATTGCAGCAGCTATCTGTCCTGCTACGTCACTTCCGGGTTTGGAAGGGGTGACCTTAGAAGCGGGCCGTGCCATGGTCATGTCTTCCGCCCGTCCCCAAAAATGGTGATCAATCTTGCCCGAACCTACCTACGTGGTGTGAAGACAATAATGCTTTCTTTGCTATTTCGGTACTATTATTAGAACAACTAACAATAATAATAAAGTACATGCACATAATGATACGAACCTCGCTAATGCTACGCAGTATGCACATGCTCATGCCGCTATTTAAACAACCAAGATGGGTACAGTTTGGATTTGAAAATGTCTTCCTAAAGCAGGCACAATGTATGAGATAAATTAGATCCATCATCGGATGAGTCCTTATAGGAAAGGAATCAATATCGCTAATATAACTGGTATAATAGGCCTATATTATTTAAATAAAATTAAAGGTATGAAGATGAATACAATAGGACTCTCTTGTACGAAACGCCAAATTACGTAACTCTGCTGTAACCTTAACTCCAGACTTAGCCAATGCCCATAGACTACACAATTGCTAAACTTAAGATCTTGGAGTTACGCCTGATCAACAAGTCGCAATAGAGAACCAGTTTAGTGGACTAAATAACTGCCATCCGGGTTTTCCCATTCTGCCCTTCTCTGGCTACTTCCGAAGCGTCAGATTATGTACCAGAGGGAAGTGACTCGAGGATGTTCAGAGTGGGGTTTCCTGTGCTTCCATTGCACTACATGCTTTGGGAACCCGGATGAAGTAAGTTTTACCTGAACGTAGAGAACATTCCGAGCGGGTATCCAGCACTTGAGAAAGTAGTCCAGCGGCCACCGGATACAGCTGTACATGTGATCTAGTTGCCCGGCAACAGTATATGCGTCCTTAAACTTCAGCAGGCCCCAGGTTAGCCAGGTCACGGACGCCGACATTGGGAAGTTGAATTTGACATGATCACCAGCTGGAAATTTGAGCACAAAAAAATATAATCTCTCATCGTTGACCCGACTTCTTTTTATAATACAAATCTGGTAATTAGTGGTAACTAAGAATTCACAGTTATTTTAGCATTGCTTGCCGACTCACCGTCATACCATCCCCCAGTGAGATCTTCTCCATTATCGCCCCTGTCCCCTAATGCCGAATCTCCCCGCCAGGGAATGCGGTTGTTGTGTGGGAGTTTCCCAGAACGCTGAGCTTCGTAAAACCGGATTGAATAGTCCAACAGTTCAGGATAGTTGTCCACCATAGAACCTTAAAAGTCGAAGTTAGCGTTTAAAATTTTTCTAGTTCTAGACATTGTTAAAGACGAAGCATATTTCTCTTTATGTTTTACAACAAGGACATTTCCAAAAAGGTGAGAGAATTTTGTTTTATTTTAAATAATTATATATATATATATATATATATTATTATTTTTAATCGGTAAAATACATGGCCTCCAACGTCTGTGGTAATTAAGGACTAAAATTGTTGGCGATATATTTGGTTAAACGATTTGGTCGAGTTAATTTAGATCCTCCCATTTATAGTTGAAATGAGATCTTAAGGAATTTGGTGGCATTCTTCTTCCAATATGTCTGCAGGTTCTCGAGGAGTCGGCTACATGAAGCTTGTAGAAATTCTTCGATGTTAATATAAAATAACGCGAAATGTATATGTCCCCTAAGTCTAGTGGCCTTTAGTTAAATTAGTTGAGCATATAATCCATTTTACATTATTAGAATTATTAGAAATGTTTCTTTGACATGACTTTTCGTAAGATAAAACGGAAGGAATGAACTCGATGGTTCTCTTTTTATTAAAACTTTTTTTTCTCTCACAAATCGGAATGGCTTCTGGTTGTACCTCCGTGGTGTCCTGTCGATGGGCTAGTGTGGGGGTCAGGGCTTGAGCCAGTGCTGGGTTTGAATCCCTCGAAATACACGTATGCTGTTGGTGTATATTTGGTGCTGGTATGAACTTCGATTTCCATTTTGAGTTGTTCTCCGGACTGCAGGTCTTTGTTGTACGGTTGATTCGTGACGACATATTCTGTCTTATAATGTAGGGATCTGATGAAGATGGCGTCCCATATCTAAAGTCAAAATGTTAATATTTGTCAGAAAATTGCATGACCTGATATGAATAATATGTTAGATTGTGAATACAAACAAAAGTAATGACAATGAAAATTAAATTGTATGAAACATTAAGACATACTAATAAATTATTCTAGCTATGACATGCATTGAATGGAACATCTTCTATGATATTTCCATGTCTTTTCGGGGACAGCACAGCCTGAACATAATAGAGGTTCGAGTTCGAATCCCCTACATGTATACATGTTCTCTACGATTAGATTTGGTGAAGATTGGATGTAATTGATGAATGCCTGATGTGCATATAAATAGTTATTGCATGCTATCTTCCTACCTTTACCATATCGTCGTGGTACAGATTTCTCACATTTCTCACATGATCCATGCATCAACACCCCTCTCTCTCTCTCTCTCTCTCTCTCTCTCTCTCTCTCTCTCTCCGAACATACAAGAAGCTCATGACTATTGCAGGTGCAAACAGGGTTCATGACGACATAAATAAGACTTGACAACAAAGTGTTGTTTGCGTGGGTCTGTAATACCAGTAATTGATTAATTGATGTAGTATAAATAGCTGCAAGAAATACCTCTGTTTATCATTATGTTAACGAGTTGATATCAGATCTGACATTAGTAAAATAGTCCATGTCATGAGTCCTGTTGCACAAAGCAATGATAGCACCACATTTTATTTTACCTGACTTCATAATTAGATCAATGATAGGCCTTACTATGTTCCAGTTTAACTCTCTCCATGCTGGAGGCAATCTATTTTAGTAGTTTGTATGGGACATGCGGAACCTAGCATGCTTTTAAGAATGTAATAGTTGAGAGCGATTCTAGAGATCGATTTCATTGTGAACTTTGGGAGGACTTTGAAGCCATTCGTTGAATTGGGTGTGGACCCGCTTTCAAGTTTATTTCACTCATGTTGTGTGGGTATATGCCTTGCTGGTACTGGATATCCACCAGCTGGTGGTGCTAGCTCACTGGAATATCCTGCTGCATTTAGAAATGCATGGCCCACCCAGACAACAAATATACTTGGAGTAATTAGTGCTTAAAATGGGTTTAGTACGATTTTACATAGGCTAGGTTGCATTAACCCTCTCCCTGCTGGATTAAGCACAGACACTGCTCTATAGGGCATCTCCGGTTGCCTTCAGCATGGAGAGAGTTAAGCCAATGGTATTAGTTTACCTAATATCATGTAGGCATTGACTCAGGCATTGAATGTGTGAATTGCAGATAATTTGGGGTCAAGAATTAATGAACATTTTGTGAAATTGTTTAACCTTGTAACTCAGTCATCTCAATATTATATTGCTTTCTATCGGAGAGATTATCATTAAATATGATCTGGGCCCCATTGCTCAGAATTGATGTCGCTTTAATTAATTGTAAGTTAAATTTGAGTTACTGGGCTAAATGTGTAAGTCCATTGCATGAAACACCTATCGTTACAATACTTGAGAATATGGTTAGCTGGAACTAATGCAGTGGTAACAGTGGGTAGTGCAACCCTCAAAGTTTACTTAGAATGAATTACAGCTACAAATGTTCTGAGTAACAGGGCACTGTTCCAACTTCCTTGTTCATATTGTGTTCTTTAAAGCAATTCAGTTTCAATGTCTGAGTCCTGTTATACCACAATATCGTTCTGTGGAGCAGAGCCCAGACATTGAAATGTAATTGAAACTCGTATGTATAGAAGTTAACCTAGACTCTATTTGTGATATTTATTCTGTGAATTGGGACCATTGGACCAATTGTAGACTATCCATAGTCTCAGAGGGTTAAAGTAAATCAATAATATATAACTTATATTGATTGGTATTATATTTATATGAAAGGAGCCCCCGACATTCTTTATCCTGTTCTCAAGTAATCTAGACTTGCTTAACTGATCTATGGGGATATTTTGAATAGGAGTATTTTGGTCAGGGCTAGTTTGACTATGCACATAGGGTGGCAATACTTATAGGCTGGCATCGATTTTCTCAGTTATATATCCTCTACATATTTCTGTCTGCTAGACATTTCAATTTTCAATATTAGAATTTTGGATTGATATTGGTATGGGATAATAGTAAAAGCTTAAATATCAATAATAAATAAGCCTATATTCATGTCTACACTGAACTTATTTTTACATCGTGATTTACGTGTGAATAATATACCACTAAAGTATATAGCACCAGTTACTGTGTCATCCGTCTTAATCATATGTACGTGCAGTTCCATTTTCCAACACTACCTATCTATCTTTAATAGCATACTATGTAACCTTTGGCTGATGTTTTCAGTTCATCTCTATCGCCTGCGGGCAAGGACCTTTTTTTTTTTATTGTTTGTTATCCATCATGGCAACAATAAACAGATATAAACACCGTGACGGTGGGATGAACTGACATTACAAACAACAACTGACCGATGCTTCACGTGACTTGGTGGTCTTCGTAGACAGGGGTCAGAGTTCATGATGACTTATAGGGGGGTGGGGGTACGACTGTCACCTTGAACTATAAACTTGGGTGGGGGTAACGAGGTAAAGACAGACGCCAATTTTTAACAATTGTTTTAAGACATGCCGTTCATTGCTTCTGCCACGGTCTATATCTCGTATCCGAGGAGATTAGCCGAGAGCAATCAGCCGCGGAGTAATACAGCATTGCTGTGTCAAGGGAAGGTTTACCCCAATCTAACTTGTTTATACTATCTGCCTCATCGCATATCATTTCGCGTACGTTCATTGTTTTAACACAAACTGTTTACGTCCAAAGTTCCCACGGTGTGAAGTCCTCCGAAATTGTTCGAGGTTATGCAAATTTGGGTCCGCATATCCATACCCACCCACCCCCAACCCCCCTCACGTACTGATACAACGCCTAGCAACTCATTTATTACTCCGCGCGAGATGGCCTACGTTTTGACGTCCGAGTTATCTCAGATTATTCATACACTTCATGCCCTAGATGCGAGACAACAACTGAAGTTAAATAATTAAAACAAGCAAATCTGTTTTTGTTTACGATAGGCACAAGATCATAAACCCCAATATATGTTTATGTTTCCACTGCCCTTGTCTAAAAAATGGCATTTGCTAAGTCCATATTTTATAAGTTTGCAAACGTGAGTGTCGTCGTCTGGGCGGAACTACCTGTCATGTCACGAACTACAGTTGGATTAAATATAAGCCTTGATCGACGACATGTTCGAGTACGTATCACGTCTTGAACAACATCGTATTCTATTGCCAAGACTATAACACATTAACAAAACGATCATGGCAGTAAAACCAACCAGGATACTGTCCATGCACTCGCGCAATGTACATTATTTGAGACAGGAGAAAGAAACAAAAAAAACTACGAACGTTAACGAAATTCACAATGGAAATTTAACTTTTAGAATAGACAAAATAAAAATAATATAAATATAGAATATAAATTTACATATAGATCATTGCAAATAATGCTGACTATTAGACCTATTTATTCTATAAATATATTTTTTCGTAACGAGAGGTTTTCAACGCATACAATCAAAGATAGTAAAATGGTAAATAAAACGTTACCGGAACCTATACACATTAAACCTGTCTAGAAAGGCTTTATTTAACCAGACACGTATTCCTAATGTCTCAATGTTTTAATATTTATTTGAAACCTTTGACATGACCAATATATACTAGCAGATCGGTAAATTTAATCGAAAAAAACAACACATCCCGCAACCGGGAATGTCCTCGTTCAATGAGTCGTATCTCCTCGAGTTATTTCCCCTTACTGTACTAGAATCTAAGAAATTAGTAGAGTTAATTATTAAAGTTAAAAACAGGTAACTCCAAGGTCCTGTCGAACAATATAACCTGCACATAAATTAACATCTCAGAATTGTGACATGGAGCGGTGAAAAGAGTTGTTGGAGGTAGAAATTTATAGCGGTATCCATGTATATAGCTCACATTTAGTCTAAAACTATATTCGATATCGGTAAAACCTATTTTTACATGAAAGTATGTACATTTGATTGCTTTATTGGTACCAGTAATCGTGAAAGGTTATTTTTACCGTGTTCAATTATTAGAGTCACCCCCCCTTGGTCTATTAGACTATAGAAAATTGAGATATTACAGTACAAAAATTACCAACTTATTATTCGGGTTTTATCGGTAATGTAAATTGCAATGGAATTGTACTTATCCTACAGCGGTGAAAAGATATTTGGAGGTACAAAAGCGGTTATATATATGCTAAGTGCATGTACTTTTTAGCTCCAATTCGGTCCAAAACGACATTTTAATCTGTGATTGTATGACTTTAAATCTACGCAATACAATACAATACAATACAATATATAGTTGTTTGTATGCACGTGTATATCCAGTTCCGGTGCGACGTACCTGGAAGTGAATTGCCTACAGGTCGGCTGAGTCGGCTCGATGAATATATTGTGTATCAAAGTAGAAATGTTACCACGTTAAACAACATTTTTCTTTCGGAGCTTCCCTTATATCCGTTACAATCGCGCCCATGTGGTGTGGTACTCTTAGGAAATTACCTCCCAAAACGCTTGCAAGAAACTGGCTTCATTTTCGTACAGCGTACCTGAAGCAATACATACAGACAGATTTATTTTATTTTATTAAAGTCTCACTTGTATGTGCATATAAATACATGTAAATAAACATATAAAAACAATACGGTATACACATTACAACCAATCGCTCTATAAAATGACAGTGTAAAATACTGTTTGAACATATTTATAAAATTAATTGTACAATACGCTAAAATATATAAACATTATTTGTATAAAATGTTTTGACGTTTGACTAGGATAAAATGGCAGGATTTGGCAACTGTAAGGGAGACATCAGGATTAGACATTAGTTTTGGATCTGATTTTAATGAGTTTGCTTTGCAATTATCAGCTGATTATATACAATGTATGTTTTAAAATGTTCATATTATTATATAAATGCATGCATTATTATCTGTGTATTTATTTCATTTTACATTGTAAATACAGTTTATTCTTTTCTTCTGAACGATAGTATGTATACTCTATGCTCCATAGGTCGACGTATGAATACCGTAACATAGTATATGTCAGAACCCCGATGAACACATTGAATAGAAAATGTATTATGTCGATACAGAATTCAATATCTAACGGGAACAGAACACGAACACAACATGACGTACTATATTATGTATCCAAATTGGGATAGAACCACACGTGCCGGAGCCATACACAAGAATAGACCATTGTCAACTGGAAGTGAACTTTGAAGAATCAAAGTGTCTATTTCATGTGCTCACGTGCTCGCATGTCAACGCCTGCTGAAAATAGACACCATGCAGCACGAGGACCACCCGAGCAATGCGATTCACTCAAAGGAACCTTGTTTAATATCTCGCCGACAGTACCCGAGCAGTTCTGAATGAACTTTACGATTGTACTAAACACGTATTTATGTATTATCATACATGTGGATGTACTATGGGTTACGTGCATTGCTGACATAGCAGAAAGAGGCGCTTAAAAAACTACATTGCAGTACTTTAGTGTGTACAATGAAATAATACTTTTGACGGACATGAATTACCCTAACAATCTTCTCTACATATGTTGCGTTATTTAAAAAACATGCCAAGCCTTGGATAGAATTAAAACTCGAGATTTAGTCCAGTTCGATTGGTATTCTCTGTGTGTTAACATCAGTGAGCCAGGTACTTATAGCCTTACCTGTGTTTCGCTATGATACTATACAAACGTTCTCTTTGAGTGACAGCGTCTCGTACAAGCTGGTTGTCACGACAAATCCCTTACACCATGCATTTGCATAATAATTTATAATTAATTTCTTTTCCGACGATGAAGCACAACATACTTTTGTTATTGGACGCGTCACTATGATACCATCTTGATTTAATGTACGATTCATCTTTGCATCATACTACATATCCACTTCAAAAGAAATAACTAAACAATTAAAATTATTCTTTATTCTAATTGAATGTTGTCAAACCCTTCATTTTTACCATGATTGAAACGTATAACGTGACAAAATGATACTATCTTCCTAACAAACCGATCTACATTCCATCCTTCATTCCTAGGATACAGAGAGACAAACGAGCAGTACATGAACTTATAATCACTTTTCGACGGACATAACTTGCTGCGATGAAGAAATTACGCAGTTGATACCGTCTAAGAAAACTGGAAAGTAATTCTTCGTTTTGTGGTTAACCAATCCTCAAAAATGAATCTAGTTTAACTTCTAATTACTTCAGCGTGCTCGACTGCATCTCTGCGATCCATGGGTTATTTGTGTGTCTCTTTAATGAACGCCGAGCGTGGTGGGGATTATTTTCGCGTGAGACTAGAATGCGTTTCTAACCAAAGATAGAATGGAAACCAAATGTCCACTTTGTGGACCAACGGATGGATTTCAAGGGCTCTCGATGTTCGCCATTTATCTGAAACCAAAGATAATCTGTTAGACATTCGGCACAATTTCAGGAAATGTTTGGATTCATTAAGTTAATCCTGCTCATTAAGTTAATCCTAACGCGAATATGAGATCATGGGAATTATATATCACATCGACGTGGTGGTAGACAGTATGATATATTGTAAGTTATAATGTCATACAGCAAATGTAATACTAGAACTGCCAAATAACAGTACCATCGGTGTAAAACTAATGTGATGCATTATATATGGTTTAAAGAACTGGGACGAACCGCAAGAGTTCCGAATATATTTTATGGACAACATCAAATAGTCTTATTAATTACTAGTGTTAATTTTATTCTCACATTTAACAACCTATTTACAACCTATTTACACCTGGCCCGAGATAATGAAACTCTTTTTGAATACGACAACATGCTCAATTGAAAGTTTTGTTCACAAATCACCATATAAAATGTGAGCGTTAGTAGTAAATTGTACTCATGAAGTTTCGTAATCTCTGGACATATATATTTAGTCTTTTTTTTCATGTTATTTCATTTGCGAGTTACATATTTGTATGTACACCTAATTATAAAGCAATACAGCATTATCTTATCTTCTCTAGTGTTATGAACTGAGCGCTTATTATAATACATTGATACTTTATTAATTTCCTCTTATCTTTTTTTTCCGTCTGTATTATAAATATCCCCGTACAAACTCAAGTACACATTACAGACACAGGATCCGAGGATTTCCCTACATAGTCCAAACGTTGTCAGAAAGACAAATTGTTCTCAAAATAGAACAATAAAACAATATAGACCTCTGTATATCTGAGAACCATCTAGGCTTATAATGTGTGTAAATGTCAATCATATAAATATATACACCGTGATAGTTATTGTTATTCAACGCGTCCAAAGTAGCTAACACGACGCATCTAATCTATTAGAGAAATATACACATGAATGACATTGTGACATTTATGACATCTTTAAGAAATAATTATACGAAAGTCTTCCGGAATAGGATTCTGTCGTGTCACTTGCGTAAAAGGATCTGGTTAACGCGACAAGGCATGTAAACAACACCCACTGGTAATCTGAAATCCGAGTAATGACCATTCTTTGATCAAGTCCTTTCTTTCCAAAAGTTTGACAAAACTACGCCAGGCTAACAAAAAGAGAGGACTCACAACAAATCATCTCTAAAACGTTTTAAATGTCTCTGTCCGTCTGGATTATAGCTTGTCATCGTGGATGCTTATCTGCGCATGCTCGGAATGCAGCTTCCTGTGGGTATACCAAGATGGCAACCGCACTTTGCATTCCAGTCGAACAGTATTGGAGTCTTCAAAGGACACGTATAATGAGTTGTTGTCACCGTATCGCAGAGTGCGTACGTCAAATCTTGAATTAGTTTCTTGGCTCAATTCGTTTTCTATGATGTATGTATCACAATTGAGAGAAAAAAAGGTATGCGAAGATTTCATCGAAAGTCATGATCTGATTTGTCTCGACAGAGTTTACTGTATATTTGACTCCTATGAGTGTAAGAAAATATCTAATTATGCAGTCAAGCATTGAAGGAATGTGTAATAAATTTCTGATAGCATTTTCTTCTCTCACGCTGTCGGCGTATTATTTCTGATAAATCAACTATGAACTTACAAAGACCTCTTTTTAATCATAAATGGACACAACTATTGGGTACACCAATTTGATTTCCTGTCACGTGATGATGTCGAAGATTTCCCGGATTATTCTATTCAAGTAGAGGAATGTTTTATGTAATTATGATTTATGGGCATTTTGTGAACCAAGCCCCGAGATTACGAAACTTTCTTGAGTATGATTTCATATTGAACTGAAAGTTTTGTATACAAATCCCAAATATGTGATTGAGCATGAAATCGTAGCCTACTCAAAACATTTCATAATATCGGGGCCTGTTGATATAATAGATTCGAAATTGTTACTCAAACATTTTTATAAATATATTAACTTTTTTGAAGGGAGTGAATTATTTCAATTTTGAAATCCACAGCCAAAACAATTATAGATTTGGGTGTGCGTTTTTTCTGATCAACTGTGTCATATTCACTGACTAACAATCATAAATGTTGACCAATTGCATAAAATACTAAAACAGGTGTGTCCCTGTAGCCAAGGAAAACAAAACATGTTAGCCAGAGAATACTCTTTCTTTGAGCAACGAAAGGTAATTATACATCGAAAGTAGGTTCAAATATCGTAAAACCCCAGTGTCAGTGACATTTGAGTCCACCTGTCCATCACAAGGAATCTATACACAACAAATATTTACAAAAAATATGCATACTTTATTACAATATTTAAACAAAAGAATAAAACATAAAGGAAACTCCCACACAAGTAATAAATCAGAACTTTGTATTTTCTTTCCAATATATCGATTCGACCGTAACCGATTTTCTAGAAACATTATATAAAACGGTTAGGAACATGTGGCATCGGGTTCCAAAGTCGCGTGCGTGTTAGTATCGTCACGTGAGTTTATAATGCAAGTTCGCGAGCTCGGCACTGCTATGTGATGTAACTGAATGACATAGAATTTGCACCTGTATTTCGAAAAACGTTCGTGACTACAAGTCGTTGTCGAACCGTCGGCGATATCAGATTTCCTCCGTTTCCGGAACAAAAGCCGCGGGTAAGGTGTGGTGATGTGTGGTGAAGTAATGGGTGGGGTGTAGGGTGTGGGAGGGTGTGCATAACAGGTGAATTTGTGGGTCGGGTGCAACAATTACAGCGATCTCCAAATATGGAAACACGTGATCACTTTCTCACCTTATTGATCAAACGGGAAATGTACAAGCACGTGCATATTTCAGCTGTGTCGGTGACACGCTATCTCGCCAACCTACACCAATGGAGAAAAAGACCACGATCTGCAAACGCTACTTTTTGTGGGTTAATTTGAAATTCTTGCAAATTAGAGAACCGAGGGCGGTACGTTTACACGAACATCCGTTAGTTAATGAGCTGCAGTCGATAACGTGTCAACCAATGCCGACGAAATAAACATGTAACATTAACGCACGTAGATCCACCGATAATCTGACATGGTATATACCTGCATTTGTGCCAAAGTTTTAAACTTTGTGTGTGTGTGTGCGTGCGCGCGCGTGTGTGCATATACGTGTGTTTGTGTATATTAGTAATAAGGGGAAACACCTTGAGGGTATTCCGATTGTGAAAGAGTGCATTTCAGGTAGCTTGATTCAAACACGTAAGGTTTAGAGTATGTATTTCACCTAAAAGGTTCTGATCTGCTAGTATGTATATATGTTACAGTCAATCTCTAAAATCAGGCAATGTGTAAAATGTCTGAAACTTTCAGTGACTTTCTTTCCACTCAGTCAATTTTTTAAATGCCTGAAATGACAAAATGACTCCGCTGACTTGACAGATTGGCTGGCGTGTTTGTTGAAAAAAAATGAAGATAATGTGTACATTTTTAAAGGTATTCACACAATTCTGTGTTAATACATATAAAAATGTATGCAATCCTGTGTGAATAT
>JAUTBT010048602.1:0-12312 GCA_032361225.1 Lepetodrilus schrolli | reverse complement strand
AATATAGCTCCGTTCATATATATATATATATATATATATATATATATATATATATAGAGAGAGAGAGAGAGAGAGAGAGGGGGGAGAGAGATATTGTCCAACTATTTGGAACGTATTTCAAGATCCCAGATCGTAATCCGGTTGGGTGCGCCCTCCGTAAACATACAGAGACGTAGCATATGAAAGAGTAGTGGCTGAGACTGTGTATCGAGGATGTGTGTTGTCTTCTGTACTGTATTTGAAATTTAAGTTTCCTTTGTTTTCTTCCTGTAACATATCTGAACTATTTCTGTTCAGATGTTCAACTATGTTCAGATGTTCAACTATTTATGTTCAGATGTTCAACTACATGTATTTATATTCAGATGTTCAACTCGGAGCGCATCATATCGGCGGTGGAGATGATGAGTTCAGAACAAGGACTAATTGGAGATGGTACAAGGGTAAATTATCTTAGCAATAGTTAATACAATGTGTTGCCAGCCTTCCCGATTACCTATACACCATGGTAATGCAATTGGACATATAAATATAGGTACAATATGTACCATCATCGAAACACAGATCATTAATACCTACTTAACATACGTCAAATACTAAGTAGGCATAGTGGTCGGGGTTTAGAAGATAAGTAGACACCAGAACATCCGTTATCCTCGAAACACCGGTCATTATGGCTATTTAACATCCGTAAAGAGCTAACTAGGCATAATGGCCGGGGCTTCTAGGATGAACACTCGTATAACATACGGGACACTTTACAATATAGCAGTATTTGGTACCCGAGTAGACGTACTTGGGAAGAATTCCAGACATATAGTCGCATTCTAAGATTTCAGAAATACAATGAATCTTTTCTTGTCACTGGGATTAGACCTATAGAAATGATTTTAATAAATAAAATAAGTATTCAATATATTGTATGATGTTCATTTTATATATTTTGTATATATTTTATTCTTTTAATTTAATATATGATATTTATATATTTATTTCTATTTCTAGTTTTTAATTATATACACGACCAGCACGTGAGTTCAAATTTAAAAAATTATTTTTATTAGTTAATTAGGAAATATATGTAGGGTATATAGAACAGGCCTCAAATCTGTTTAACTTTGAAGTGGCATGAAATAGTAGGGTTGTGCAAATGCACCATCTGAAACTAATGACCATTTACTATACGGAACATCGCTGACAGATGTTAAGTACGTTAAGTGGCCATTGTTTCCGAAGATGGTGCAAATGTGCAAATCTTATATACCGTAACATACAGCTACATATGTGTGCAATATACTATAATTCTTCGTTCATATTAGTTTATTCACTGATGTGTGTGTGTGTGTGTGTGTGAATGTGTGTCTGTATGTGTGAGAGAGAGAAGGGGGAGGATAATATTTTCAAGAACTTTAAACCGTAAAATTTACCACGAATCCTTCTTTCAAATTGTTCCATTGCATTGTTTCGAATACCTCATATTAACCCTATCCCTGCTCTAAGGCAACTCCGATTACCTTCAACATGGAGAGCGTTAATATTGGTGACATATTGGCTGATATTTGTATTAATTACTAAAACTGCTTTCTTCAGTCCCACGTGCTCCCCACCATTCAAGGAAGACACAAAGACCTCCAATGTGTGACTTCAAAAACGATCAGCCACCTTCTGCAGGGGAAGTACAATGACGTCATTTCCGGCTACCAAATCATCGACTGTCGATACCCGTATGAATACGAGGGAGGTCATATCAAGGTGTGTTTTCAAGAAACATCTAATGCCATTTACATGTTCGCGGAATACCTTTCTAACCAGACCGTGATAAGATGCGTTATCTATGCAGTAATTATGCTTGTTTCTTCGGTACCAATAGCGCGCATAAGTGGGTCAAATTCTATTTTTAGACGTATCCGGTTTAACGATTATTGTGATAACCTACACATGTGTGTGGCTGTTGTTTTATTTACATACATTACGTTGTATCCCGATCTATCCCGTGTGGACCATGCTGAACAACACGATTCATCTCTGAATTGAACATAAATTTAAGTACACGATCAGTATTAACGGCGTATTAAGATTTTTATCTGGAGTTTAGTCAACCCAAGGCCTATCACCGGAACATGGTAGATTCTGGGTAATTGTTGGACATTCTAAAATTAGACGTGACCCACGTACAGCCCCAATAGATTACAACGCTTAGAGCTACGGGTGTTACAGGTTTCCAGTTGTCATAAACTGAAAAGTCGTTGTATGAATGATCTTGAAAGCATCAAATCAATTCAATTCAAACAAATAAACACTTTAATGGTTACTGCTCGTCAGCCGTGCATAGTTCTATATCGTTTCTTTGAAGTAGACTTTGGAGCAGACTTTGGAGTACTAGTATACTTGTCTGAGTATATTTGGGAGTATACTTTGGAGTATATACTTTTGAGTAATCTAGTATACATGTATACTAATTTTGGTATAGGCAATACGTATTCTAAAACAACATACCTCATCATCTTCATCCTAAAATATACGCTGACACTATTCTGTATACCAGTTTACTTATTTATATTCCTTTCTATTTCCCCAGAGCGCTGCGAATCTCCACGTTGAAGATGACATACAGACTCTTGTGTCCGATGACGGTATGAGAGAATACCTCAAAGGGAGAATTATCGTCTTCCACTGCGAGTTTTCTTCAGAGAGAGGGCCGAAATTGTATGTTATAAACTATATCCAACAAAGTGTTGAAGAATTGTAAAATGTGTTATTTGTTAATTATCTTTTCTTTGCTTTACCTCCGTTTTCCACAGACACCAAATCTCATTAAGATCAGACTCGAAACTGACGCTCAGATAATTTGTACTGTCCAAATATTAAAGTAGCGAAATTTGCACTGATTTTAATTAGATTGGTATAGATCTGTTTACAGTCCATGGCTATGCTATACCATCCTCGCACACTCGCACTTAATTCCCTTCAGGACTCACTTCATGTGGTACTCCTGGCACACATCTAGAGAGAGACGCGCAAACAATATATTTCATTGGATAGATTATTACACCAAATTCATCTGGAAAATTTCATTGGTTGGCTATTTGCACAAGTTTCTCTCTAGACGTATGTCAGTGGCACCATGTGACGTGAGTAGATTTGAGGTGGACGGATGATGCTGCACCAACAGTAGAACAACTATAACTTGGTTTACACTATGACTGCCGTAATTAGTTGAAGTGTTACCCTTGTATTCTTGGCAGAGTATGGTTCATAATGAAATGGGAACCGATAATAATAATAATAATAATACTAATAACAATAACTACTACTACTACTACTACTACTACTACTACTACTACTACTACTACTACTACTACTACTAATAATAATAATACTAAGACTAATAATAATAATAATAGTAAGACTACTACTAATAACATGTTGATGTTGAACTTGTACGGCAGCGTGTTAATAACATGGTAAGTAAGTTAAAATATTACAAGTAACGTTAATGTATTAGCATTAAATTGCTATGTTTAATAATACATGCATTCGCACAGGCTCCACCATCTTAGGAGCATAGACAGGAAGTCGAACTCAGACCACTACCCATTCCTGTTCTATCCGGAAGTATACCTCCTTGAAGGAGGCTACAAAGCGTTCTATGAACAATATCCGGTAAGAATTTCTCTCTCTGGATGATGGTCATATTCATATCTTACAGAAAGGGATTTACATTTAAGAATCTTATACTGAACTCAAACGATCACCTATGTCCCTATGATAATTCCCATTGTTGATATTAACTACACATAATATTCTATTCCCAGGGCGAGTGTGAACCACGCGCATATCTTCCCATGGTTCACGAATCCTACAGCAAGCAGCTACGTCACTTCCGCTTAAAATCAAAATCATGGACAGCCGGAGACAAACAGAGTCTGCGAAGAAGACGAGACAATGTATCACCTATTAGTTTTGATTGGTGATTCTCTGATAGATATACCAAGCAATAGCAATAACATGTGATCTATTTATTACCTGTGATACTGTATTTATTTTAATATTATTTTCATCATGATATTTTTTATCATCTTTCGTGTGTATGTATACACATGTTATACTTAATACTTTGAATAAACAACATCTTTCAAATGCAAATTCAGTCCCATTACATAATTACTAACATAAATCGAGTTTAATAGAATCTAATGTTCACATAATTACAAACTGAAATGTTGTTGGTCTAAAGAATGGTAACATATGAAATGTAACTGTAAATTTGTATATGATGCCTCTATTGGTCTACAATAGGAGAGAGTGGTTATATTATATGATATTACCGACATCAGCAACATCAAGATGTCAGAAGTAATACACACAGTGGACAGTACTACAGAAAACATGAAAAAAAATGGTGGCATCCAGGATGTGGAACATTGTCAAAAGCTGATGGACACAAGATCAAGCACAAGATCAAGCACACTGCAGATAGACACAAGATCAAGCACAAGATCAAACACAAGATCAAGATCAAGATCAAGCACACTGCAGATAGATACAAGATCAAGCACACTGCAGAGACACACAAGATCAAGCACACTGCAGATAGATACAAGATCAAGCACAATGCAGACACACAAGATCAAGCACACTGCAGACACACAAGATCAAGCACACTGCAGATATATACAAGATCAAGCACACTGCAGAGACACACAAGATCAAGCACACTGCAGAGACACACAAGATCAAGCACACTGCAGATAGAGACAAGAGCAAGCACACTGCAAAGAAGCGTTTTCATGGTCAGTGAAGCGTTGCCCACAAAGCCACAATGTAATGAACACCGGTGCCAATACTTTGCTTACCAAAGACAAATATAGAAACTTTGTGAAAATGACAGTGGTGTAGGTTTTGACATTTGTGGTTTGACCCAATGTAACCCCAACATACAACCAGCACCAAACTACCTGGTCAGAAATATAGGTTGGCTAGTTGGAACCAACACATTGGTTAGCTTTGCTACATGGTAATGACAATACCTGTTTGATGTTCACTGGGTTTACAATGTCATGCTTCTGTGAATTGTCATAACGCATAGCTGTTGTTTGGAGTCATAATAAATGATAATTATATAAATAAAAATATACAGATGGCAAGCTACCTTTGGCCTGTAAAACCCCAAATGATTTCCAATATGCTAGCTGATTGTTATGGAGACACATCATGCGAATTAGTCAGTATTAGCACCAAAATGATAGCACAAAATAATATTGTATTGAGACTTCTTTACTCTATGAATATTACTGAAATCCACAGAATGAAAAACAAGCGTCCTGAATTTGGTAATTTGAGGCTCACACAAATTCCTAATTTCCTGAAAACAGTCTACAATCATTTCTAAGATGCATCTTGAGACCTATAGGATTGATCAAATTACCATAAGATTGATCAGATTACCATGGTAAGTTAGATGAGACTGCAACTTGAAGAACATATGTAATACTGGAAGAGAGGATGTGACACATACTACATAGAGCCTGACATTTCACAACTAAAATGTTGGTTCTAACAGTGGACAGACTAGAGATCACTCCCTAATCATCAGAGTAGATAGACATTAATTACCCAAATGGTTATGGACACAAAACCAAGATAGAACAACTAAAATTAACAAAAAATCTTTTTTAATTGGTAACAGATGTACGTCTGTCAAAGACTGTGTACAACCAATAAACAGACTCTATCATGCACCAATGTGTAATAGTAATCTTCCAGCTGCTATAACTGTTCATAGTTCCAGGTAGAGATAGCTACTTGTTGCCTTGACTGTTCAGTTGCCATAGTTACCCATCAGGTAATCTTCCAGTTAACCCTACTTTGTAGGTTTATATGTTGAGTTGACCAATTACAGTTGTATCATCCCCATTTCAATGAATGTTCATAGTTATGTATCAAGTAATCTTCCAACTGCTATGGGAGTTTGTAATTACAATGGCTGCATGTTGGGTAATATTCCAGTTGGTAGGACTGTTCAGTTCCATGTTGAGTAATTTTTCACTTGCTACGACTGTTGATGATAGTTCTGTGGTAGAGAAATCTTCCAGCTGCTACGGCTGTTTGAAATTAAAAGTTGAATATTCTTGTCAGTCAGTCTTCGAGTTGCTATAACAGTTCGTAGTTACCATGTTTACACGTCAAGTAGTATTCTAGTCACTGTCGCTGTTCACAGCTATGTGTAGAAGATAATCTCGGGTATTTGACCATCTTCTACGGAGGTTCCATTGTTGTTGCCAGCTGCGTACGTGAACTGGAAGGTAACTTTCCCACTGGACACAGATTCGTGAGTTACCTTCCGAAGACCTTTGGACCCATAGTAGGAGTCTGGACCCTAAAACACATAGCAAAGGGAGGTAATTGAAGGTAGCATGACCAGAGGTCCTATGAGTAGGATGTGGGACAGTGATGATGTGCCTGGCTCGACTGCCTCCATCAAAGACAGACATCCTACTCATAGGACTAAAAGAGAATTAAATCAAGAGCTTAAATTAAAGATTGACAATGCTAATTAAAATGTTACTTGATTTTGTGGGTTACATTAGGGTTTCGCATTTTGTGCATGAGTGAATTGTTGCTTAACCCGAGTGATTCTTTCACCATGTTCACCCATGTACAGAAATCAACTTACAATATATCTATCAAGTCAATATTTGCCATAATAATGATCTACCAATCACTACAAGCTGTGTTGCTGACGCCGATATGGAGCTAGGTTTCAGGACAAATTGGATATGGGTTAGAAAAATACATGCAAATATAAAATATTCACGAAAGATCATTGGCAGATTGGGAGGTGAGTGAATTATTGTTTTACATCATAGCGGGAATCTTTCGCCCATACATGACGACAGCCTGGTAGGGAAATGTGACATATACATGATCCTCAATGCGACAGCTGAAACACTGACCTTGAATGTAGCACATGCGATGTAGCTGGAGTTGGGGAGGATCTCCACAGGCTCCATGAACATCACTCTGAACGTAGACGGGGAGCCGTCACAGCGCAGACTCGCGTTGTTCGTCCCCATCACCTTGTTGGTGTCCATGCGGATGATCTGAAATGTGGCATACGTAAACTGCTCAGCTCGAATCAGATAGCAGTTGGCCGAGACAGACAGTTAGTCAGTTTCCTAACATTTAGAAAGTGTAAGAGTGATTATGGAAATCAACATCGCTGCAGGAACCTTGCACCCATTTACGACAACATTTAGAAAAAAAATATTACGGTTTTGGTTTTAAAGTATAAATTATACTATAATGTTGGTCAATCATGTTGATTTCTAACAATCTGACTACTGCTCTTTGTGCCTCAGCACCAAAATCAAATTTCAATTTTAAACTGGCATATTTTGTATTCATTGTGGCAGTTGATGCTTGCAACATTAACATTGATTAAGTAAAAATTTCACCAAATTGAACAATGTACTTATACTAAGTTTAATATGGTCAAAGAATAATAAGTAATTAATGTGTTGAACATTCAATAGACTGGAGACATACCTGAATGTTGACATTGTACTCGGTCGGTCCATGAATACTGCCGTAAAGTCCAAATCCTACTACGAAAATCCGTCTGTTTACCATGAATCTGAAATATCCATAATCCCATGTGATAATGATGAATCCCATAAGTAATTTGTGATTCAAGAAATTCAGAAAAATCATGAAATTCAAGAAATAAAGATCAATCATGAAAATTGATTAATAGGAAGCAGACATTAGTTGTGTCTGTAGACTGACCGTATCCTATCGCTAGTTCCACTGTAGCCCCAGCGTGACTCAATGTGACAGAAGCGTGACACGACCTGCTCCTTGCCAGCCAGACAGCAGCGCGGGACGTCCAGGAAGCTGATGGAGGGTTTGGGGTTGACGGTGAAGTACAGAAACAGTTCCACCACTTCCCGGTCCTCCAGGATCCCGGACTGAGCGGCGCCCATGGCAAACTCCTCCACCGTCATCAGCGGGAAGCGGATGAGGCGCAGAGCTCTGGACAGCACACAGCGCTGATGCTGGGGGGACACGGTCAGGTCCTGTCTGACACACTCAGACTCCGCCCATCGGCAGACTGACGAGAACAGCTTGCACTCCTTGATACCCAGAGTGTCCCTCTCCAGCACCACACACAGAGTGTCCAGGTCGATGTCTGTGAAGCTGTCTGCAGTCAGAGCCTCCTTCGTGTTCTTGTCGATGGTTTCCAGACAGAGAGCTGCCAGCTGGGGCTCATCGAAAAGACGTGCCTGGGTGAGCAGCATGAAAGCATTGTCACTGCTGAGATTCCTCTTCAGAAAGTCTACACAATGTCTTTCTAGCGCTGGTACAGCATACTTCTTGGCTGTGTACAATGTTGTCATCACAATTTCAGCATCAATTTGCACTTCATCAGAATATAAGAACTTCAGTAGAGCCAAAAAAGCATCAGGTTCAACATCAGGAATTTCAATAATGGTATCGGTCGTGGCCATTCCGCCATTGAACAGAGCATCAAACACGGCACTGCCTACCGACAGCACAAATTTATGTGCTGGAATTGTTTCAACATTTGGAGGCTTGCCTACAAGGAAACGAATATCAGACATCATTTCCTTGTTGAACAGATATGCCAGTCTTTCTTTGACGGAGGTCTTGGTTGCCTGCCAGTTGTATGGCACAGCTGAGAGATTCTGTGGTTGGTATGAGGTCAGGGTGGAGGAACAGGGAAGTGGAAGAGGGGGAGGATCGGCTTCCTTCAACATGGAATTGACAGCAGTGCCGCTCTGTCCCGGACCACCGCCCACAGCCTCACTGCTAGTGGTGGACACAGAGGGGGATGCGGTGTCATGGCTGGGTGCAGTAGTGGACAGAGGAGGAGTGGAGAATATCTGTCCTGGAGGAGTGTTGGTGGGACCGTCGAGGATGGCCGGGGAGGATGTGGATGGATGTGCTGCTGCTGCTGATGATGCTGCTGGTTGCTGCGGACTTGGTGATGTGTTGTGGTTCACGGTCTGGTTGGCTGTTCCTGGAGTGCTGGATGAAGACGCTCCCTGGTTCTGACAAGCCTGATTCCGGGCCGCTTTCTTCACCCGCTCAGCATTCATGTCGGACGCAGCCTGTAACACAGGAACAAAGGCAGGTAATCAATACAGTACGATGCTCAGCAATGTCGGATAGAATATGTAGCATAGTAACAGAGCGAAATAATTGAAATAATCAAAATAGTACAATATCAACTCAGCATAATGTTAGGATAACAGGAGTTAATCAACACATCAATTGTTACTAACCAGTCATTAAATATCTTGACTCAAAATTAAAAATGTAAAGGTTTATTATGTTCATAAGACTTTCAGAAACAATGGTTTGAACTATTAGTTGGCCCTGTTTATGGCCGGGTATTGATAATGCTTCGCTATCTTCGCTATCACTACCCGGCCATAAACAGGGCCAAGAACTATTAGCATGAGCAACTATTTCATTTTGTTAAGGATCTGTGGATTCTGTAGTTTACTTTTAGTAGATAGAACTACTTGTTTCAGTACAATCGATCGTGTTAACTCAACATGGTCAATAAGGAAACGATATTGATAAAGAAGCAATAAATTATTCGTAGTCCTTCAACAGTTTAACTACTATTCACCGTAAAGTTCACTAAATTCCAATGGACTGTCTCAACCAGGATGTCTGCACTGTTCTGGCAATTTTTTAAAGGTCAAGGTCGCTTTGTCTGGTTTACAGACATATTTATAGAAAAACAATAGTTTGTTAAACAATATCTCTCAATATTAATTTGCCTATAAAATTAGTTATTTGTGTATACTTCTCATTTCTTTTATTTAAAAAATAAAATAATTTGTTCTGACGTAATGATATCTGGACGAAGACTTATCCCAATCATTATACATACTTGAAGGTACTGTTGTTTCCAATATAGTAATTGTATAGTCATGGACTTAGCATACTATACACACTACAACAGCTCATAATTTACACAAAACGTCGATAGGTATTTATCTTTCTCCTCTTTCTAAGCTGTTTAAGTTCTGTGAGATATAATAAGGTTTTGGCAAGTAGTATTTCAATCGGAAGTATTCACAACGCAGGTGCAATGCGGAAGTAAACATGGTTCATCAATGATTACAAGAACGGCTATGCCTAACGGTATCACATTCGGCCTGTTGTAGGAAAACAATGTCTACGAATAGTAGATTAGATAAATTCAAAGACGATCTATTGAAAGCCATTTCAATTTGTGAGTCTTACAAGTGGTCATTCACAGGTAGGTTCGCATTTTTCCAACTGTCATTTTATTGTCAATTTCATTTTGTTTATCGCTGAAGAGAAGCAAGACAACTGTCGTTTTAGTTACTATGATCATCCTCAAGTGCAATTTAAACAGGCAGACCGATCAAATAATACAGTAGACTACGAGATATTTGATCATCCCCCGACAAAAATATCATGATTGGCCTTGATTCTAGGAAAGTTCCCGTGTATATCTACTTTCGTTATTGAAAATGCATACCTTGATTCCAATATGTCATCATGGTTATACAATTATTGCCAATTTTGAATAATATTTGATAGAACATTAATATGTATATTATCTATGTTCAAAAAGTTAATGTCGAACCCTGCCCCCAGTCATCAGGTTATTTCCATAAGAATAGGAGCTGATGGTTAGACCAAGAATAGCTGCTGAATACTATTTGATAGAACATTAATATGTATATTAATATTATCTATGTACACTGATACTTTAATAAACATAAGAATAAGGTTTTATCATAAAACTAGAACAAGCATGAGTAATTAATAGGTGCGACCATAATGGTTTATCCAGATTTACATGATGTATTTACACATTACATGTAAAACCTTTAGTAGTACCAGTTAGTATTATCATTATTATATGTCATCATTAATAACAATTACAGTACTTAATGGTGTCTTTTAAGAATATTGACCATTTCAACATACCGAATCAGGAAAGCCATAAGCCAGGGAATGTAACTTGTCTTATTTCACATGTCAGTGTCTTGTCTTATTTCACATGCCAGTGTCTTGTGACTTGTCAACAAAATAAAAGGACCAAGAAAAGCTAGATCTGATTGATCCAATCTAGAATAACTAAGTTTTAATTTGTTGTAGCCTAGTAGGCCCACTATGGAGATTTTTTAAAGCTGAAACGAATATTAAAATATTCGCGAATGAATATTAAATTATAAATATTCGAATACTAAAACAGCATTCAAACACATTTGTATCTATGTCGTAACATTGCATGCTTTCCCATAATACCTTTGAGACCTTTCTTATTTCAATGTTACTGCTCAATATCTTGTCAGAAAACACAACAATGTAAATTTACTGACCGTACATTCAAGATGTGTGACAATGTTTTCTTTTATGGATATGGTGACAATACGACCGGAAATGTCACTTTGTAGAAAGTAATATTATAATAAGATTTCAAACAAATATTCAAGCACAAATAGAATACTTACAAATTAATATTTGAATATCATTTTTGCTATTTGTTTCATCTCTAGGATTTGTGAACAAAACTTTGAGTTGAAGATGAAATTGTACTAAAAGAATTGTTTTGTAATATCTGGGCCTGGTTCCTTTATTGCTTCCTCTTGGTAGAGTTATATTATTCTGAATTATTTATATTTTCCAGATTTCCAGCAGACAGACAACACAGTTTCCTTCAAGTGGAGTGAAATACAAGACTCGACCTTTACCTTGTGTGTGTCAGAAGGAGATTATCCAGGTTAGTAACAATGTCCTACCCGTGAATGCTGTTACTATAGCAACGACAGGCCTAGAATAGAAATAATGCATATCCAAAGTATGGCATCTAGATGTCAAGTAAATACAAATATGAAATACTACCTACCTGGGATTTCGTAAAATTCAATGTCCTAGGTGGAGTGTGTTATTAGGTGGTAGCAATGTCCCAGGGGTAGGGTCTACTAGGTGTTAGCAATGTCCTAGGTGGAGTGTGCTACTAGGTGTTAGCAATGTCCTAGGGGGAGGGTCTACTAGGTGTTAGCAATGTCCTAGGGGGAGGGTCTACTAGGTGTTAGCAATGTCCTAGGTGGAGGGTCTACTAGGTGTTAGCAATGTCCTAGGGGGAGGGTCTACTAGGTGTTAGCAATGTCCTAGGGGGAGGGTCTACTAGGTGTTAGCAATGTCCTAGGTGGAGGGTCTACTAGGTGTTAGCAATGTCCTAGGGGGAGGGTCTACTAGGTGTTAGCAATGTCCTAGGGGGAGGGTCTACTAGGT
>JAUTBT010048601.1:0-34753 GCA_032361225.1 Lepetodrilus schrolli | reverse complement strand
ATGTTTTTTCCCGGACCTACCTATCATTATTTTCCATAATGCGTAGGAATTAAATGCGGCCATAAGCCAATCGCATTTTTAGCATTAATATCTTGCTCGCATTAATTTCCTTATATACAGTAGTACAATTCTCAGGTGTTACCCGGCTGTGTATGTAAATATAGTCAAGACTCTTGATTGAGTACGCGTGTACTAGGCTGCCACATGGGAGGAGGTAGCCGTTGACGTTACCGGTGAAGGCCATGACGAGGCCGACGCCGCTAGATTTGCTTTTGATGTGAACTCCAACAACGACAGTAAAGAAAAGGCCATCTGTATTCCTAACGAGGCCGACTTCATCTACATCTATTCACCAGTCACATTCGGTAGGCGTGCATGTTATGTTTAGAACATAAAATAAAAACTCGGATATTATATTCATTGATTTGTTTCTTGACGTCACTACGGGTATCTTTCGCCCAGACGCGACGGCCGGATATTAAGATAGTCATTACAGGCAAGATTAGATAAACATAATATAATCCTAAACTATACTCAACAAAATTAATTAAGGGCCATTAGCCTTTTCGGACATATAAAGTTAGCTTTATATTAATAACACATTGGAAGAAGAATGCTACCAGATTCCTCAAGCCAAGTTCCGAAATTTGGGGAAATTTTTTCCATAACATATCTGCCGGCCCTTCATTTATTTTGTTGTGTATATAAACCTGATGAAGCTCAAAAGTATTAAGTGTTTGTTTGCATTACATTATTCTAGTGGGAAAATAGTGAGCTTGGAAACAAAAATACCAGTATTGGTGCATCATCCAATGACATTAATCTTCCAGGTGAGCAGGAATCTGGCAACATCCGGCAGGGCAACATATTCCTGACGGCCTTGAGTGAAATGTGTCTGAAGATACAAGGACAGGAACTGGAGTTATGCGACCTTCTTACACAGACCAACCAGCAGGTGGCGCTGACAGTCTCAAGTGCTACGACTGTGCCACCAAGACCTTGCTTTTTCTTGTCCACTCTTACCAAAGAATTGTACCTTGTGGCCAACACTTGAGAGAGTAAAACCTACCTACAACAATGTATATTACAGTGTCTGGTGTAGCAGACATTTACATA
The DNA here is from genome assembly GCA_032361225.1 of Lepetodrilus schrolli. Classification (NCBI taxonomy): domain Eukaryota; kingdom Metazoa; phylum Mollusca; class Gastropoda; order Lepetellida; family Lepetodrilidae; genus Lepetodrilus; species Lepetodrilus schrolli. Next base: position 33,637 of record JAUTBT010048601.1, on the reverse strand, counting down.
ACACCATGAGCAATTTTGAGGTAAAAAATAGGCTTATGAATAATGCTGCTGGTTTACCTAGTTTACAAGAACAGATTTGTGTAAAATGAACTCTATATTTATAGTGAATATTGCAATAGTATATGACTTGTAATAAGCCAAGATGATTAAACCAGCATAGTACTCTGTCATTCTTCCGTGTCAACGTTCAGGGATTCTTTTGTCATTTTTATTTGTTGATTTGTTTGTTTAATGGCCTTCCGACGTATTTGACAAGGTTTCGGAGTCATGCTTCTGTGGTAATATGTTCATAGGATGACTCCGGTACAGGTGTGGAACTGTCCATATGACAATGGGAATGTCGGATGATTCGGATACCTTCCTAAAGTAACTTTAGTTTCAAGATGTGTGTTCATGTGAAGGTGAAACATGTGGAATTCTAATAAATATATAGTAGAAGCTACTCTGGGTTTGAACGTCTTCTCATCTGTGAAAACAATCGTCATCAATCATCAATGTCCGTTATTACATGCGCAAGTCGGGGTCACTAGCTGAAACAACGGTATTCCAGTTAAGTGAGTTACTTCTAGTTTAATTCTACAGTATTTCAGATATATTGAAGTTATATGAATTATCAGATATGACGGAGGCTTCCTTATTCACAACAATGGCATCAATAACAATACGAATGGTGAAGGTATCAATATGAGTTTATTGACATGAGCATGTCATTTTTCTATGTACTAGTATACATACTCGTACTTTCATAAGACAGGATGGAGATAAGAACGGGGGAATAAAGTGAAGACAGTACTATAGGACCAGCGTAGTTGTTAGAGACAACATATTAATTACAGGTACATTACCCACACAATACATATAAAGCATTCATAGCACATGCCAATTTCAAGTAATCATATCGGACCAATTCATTGTAGGAGCTTGCATGCATACCTAACTATAGACAGACAAATTTACCAAACCCTGTACTAATATTAATAAAATGGACAGATAAATCTTGAAATTATTATTTTACAAATACTATAGACGTAATATGAAATATATACCAAGAGAAACAAAAAACAAACAAAAAATTGCAAAGCGTCATAACTGTAAAATAATACTATATATAATGCTACGTACAAAATAAAACAGTATGTAAAATAAATAGTGTTTGAAGCATGCTGATAGGACTCAGTAGCAAAGTAATAGCTTGGACTGTTACAATCAAATGTGTAGTTTTATTGGTACCGGTAGAGTTATCCCCATTAGTCTATTAGACTATAGAAAATTGAGATATTACAGTACATTACCAACTGTTTATTCAGATATTACTGGAAATATAAACTGCATTGGAATTTTACCTATCCTACAGCAGTGAAAAGAAAGATATTTGGAGGTACAAAAGCGAGTATATGTATGCTAAGTGTATGTACTTTGCATATTCGGTCCAAAACAACAACTTAATCTGTGACTGTAGGCCTTTAAGTTCCTAACAATATTTTCTTTTCTTTTTCACACATTAAACCTTAACATCATCCAACATACTTGGAAACTCAAGTCTGTCCAGCATCAATATTCAGAAACAACCCCTTATACTTCTCATATTTAGACAGTACATAATCAAACAGTACATACCAATAAGTTCACGTCATGGTGACTACGACACTTGTTCCAATGTTTGCGTATGTAATTTCAGACCTTCCACTGAGAGTGTAATTCTCATTCTGGAATGAATTACAGGAACGCTACATAAAACATGTGTCTGACAATATAAGCTCTGGAAAATGAAGATTTTTTTTTATCTCTCTTTCCATGATAATACTTAATAATGTCCCACTGGCAATGCAGAAGCTCCAGGACGGCACGTGGGAAGACTGTAGATGGTCATGAGCTGCTGACTGCGTGTGACTGGACAGGACGGAGACTAGGGACATCACTTCTGTCCATCCTGTCCATCCTGGCCGTCCTTCCCGCCACTGAGACTGTGTATGAGGGCAGCTATCTGCTGGTGTTTGTCTATCTCCGTCTGCTGCAGATTCAGTTTCTCCTCTTTGTCCTTGATGTACTTGTCCTGGTCCTGCACCACCTCCTCCATCGACGTCACCTGCAACAACGACGTGAGCGGGTGGTAGGCTAGAGCACAGACCTTGCCAAAGAGGTTGATGTCCAAAAAATATGTTAACAATTTTTACTGGTGAAAAATGGTCCGAATTTCTGACATGAGGGTTGAAATTTCAAATAGGTTAAAGGCCATTTAAAGGCATACAATCATGGTTTGTTAACATATTTCATGGTCAAACATATTTTATCGGAAAGTATGTACATTTTACTTATATTGATATTGGGAACAAGCTACATTGTACGTATGTCCCACTGGTTTTCAATCAAAGTTGACAGGAGTGACCTTTTCTAACACAATCTTAAATAATTTTATAGGATGAGTGAGTTATTGTTTCATGTCGTCATGGTAGGATGCCATGTCTGTACTGTCACAGTGCAGTTGTCATCATTGGTTCGTCAGTACCAGCCAGTGCTCGCAGGTTTACTGCTACACTAATGCCATATGTGATTTCTCCTGATATGAAAAGTACCCCCACAAAATAAGATCAGCAGCCATATCTGGTATATCTCATGATAGTTTTAATGTCAAACATTCCCATAAATTGTCCCCCCCCCCATCTCTTTATCTCATTATTTTCAATACTTTTAACCTGGAATTCGTGACCCTTGTTATATGTATTGATGTCGACCTCCGAGTGTCCACATAACTGACTTTGTGTTGTGTTTCCCTGATCCGCAGGTGCAGAAAGTGAGGAGCTTCTTCCAGGTAGTCTGAGAGAGTCTGAGCAGAATCTAATCAGGCGGAGTAATTAGCTGGCTGTCATTGACATTGATGCAGGTCTGGATTGTGTCTACAGGATCCCACCACTCACCTTGTGCTGCATTTCTCTACGCACTTGCTCTGCATGCTGAATGTCTGTACGAAGTTGGTCAACGGTGCGCTCCATTTTGTCCTTCTCCTCCTCAATATTGACTTTCTCTGCAGTAACAAGTTTCAATTTCTCCTCGGTTTTGTGAAGAGTCTTTGTCGTCTCTGAAGCACATGTAAAATCATACAATTCAACATCTGTTTTATGGATTTCGTAGTGTCTGAAGCACATGTAAAATCATACATTTCAACATCTGTTTGATGCTTTTCGCGGTGTATGAATGAAGCACTTGTAAAATCACGGAATTAAATTCAAAATGTTGTCATCCTCACAGGCCGGCGATGAATCACATAATGATCTTCAATGTTAACAATACATCTTTAATAACATGCCTTGGAGTTTAGTTTCCTTCTCTTTCAACAGCTTTGATATTTGCTTCCTCTCATCTTCTAGTTTGTGTAGATGCTCAGTTGTTCTAAAATAAAAACACCAAAGTTGGTCTACGATATTTGATGGTGAGACAAAATTTAACGCGAGAATATACGGCAATGGTCACACTAACTGCATCAAGAGATGACACAAGGGTTCAAGATATATATTTGACATCAGTGTCTTTCCTACTTCCACGTCGAGGCAGGTGGTAGTGCAATGGTAAAACAATGGACTAATATTTCGAGTTCAATGTTCGTGAAAGTTACCTTTCTGACGTGATGTCTGTAGAGTGGCAATGCAGTTATCATCCTTGGTCTGTCAGTACCAGCCGGTGCTCACAGGTTTACTGCAACATTCAGTGCTATGGATGTTGTGGGTTTTCTCCTGCCATAAAACTGACAAGCAGTGATATAAGTGAAAGAATCGTGAAAGCGGCTCTAAGCCCCAATTACAAAAATATTAATTAAAATAACATCATACACAACATCAACATCAACATTATCACAGAACATTTGTTTACGGACATTGTGTTGTATCTCCAGGAGCTGACATATCGTGAGAGACTCCACTGCGTGAAGACGGCCTTCACCATCCTGAGTGGCCAGGGGTCAGCGCTCAACATTGACCCCATGAACTTCTACAGACACATGTACAACACACTGCTGCAGGTGCATGCTGGTGAGAGACATTCCATCCAGGCCCCAAGATTACAAAATGCTTTTGAGTACGATTTCATGCTCAAGCTAAAGTTGTATGGGACTTTGTGGGCAAAACTGCGAGTTGAGCTTGCGTTTGTACTCAAAAACATTTAGTAATCTCTGTGCCAGAAATTGAAATTGACACATGGCTCATATTAAAGTTATTTTGGATTGAATTATAGTACTCATTCCACTCGATACAATATATGAGCAATCTACAAATTTACTTTCTAAGCTCCCAGTAGCATTGCATAAAATGATTGCACTTTTGATAAAAGTTAAAAGAAAATAGTAATTTGTGAACAATTGGTAAATTTACTTTCCATAAGAAATCATGTTTTACGGAAACCCAGCAACTGATCAACTAGTACTGTATTCCTCCTTGTATAATACACACTTTTTTAACCCCAAAACTGACCTGTCATGCAGGGGTGTGTACTATTGAAGACTGGGCTGGTGGTAGCGCTGTGGTAGAACGTTGGACTTGGGCCCAAAGGTTCCAGGTTCAAATCATGCCCCGTAGCCCGGCATCATTATTCGTGAAAGTTACTTTGCTGTCTGTAGAGTGGCAATGTAGTTATCATCCTTGGTCTTGTCAGTAGCAGCCAATGCTCGCAGGTTTACTGCAACATTCAGCACTACGAATATTGCAGGTTTCCTCCTGCCCTAAACTGACAAGCCATGATATGAGAGAAAGAATCTTGAAAGCAGCTCTAAACCCTAATACAAAAAACAAACAAAGAAAAAACTATTGGACCAGACATTTTTTTTCAACACTTGATTGAAACCACATGTCGGCCATTTTGAGCCTCTAATTGCTATCATCTATTAAGATTAAACAATCAACTAAATGTACTGTTGTGTTATTAGTTCAGCAAGGCTTCATCACCTACAATGTGACAGTTAACATCACTAAAATTAGACATGTTCGTTTTTTCATATGCACAGATCCATTCTAAAACAATACACACATCTGCATTGCGGATGACTTGACATAATTCCTGACGAGTGCCCTGACCTCGGTGAAGAGCTGGTGATATATTGTTTGTCAATTAAGAGATTACGTGCTGATAACTATGAAAGGACAGCAAATAGATTTTTGAAACAGGAAGTAGTTGTTCCATTAAAAAGCACATGGCTTGTAGATTGATATTTTACCTGTAGACCATGTCGGCAATTGAGAAGAAAGTTAAATAATGTTGTCAAAATGTGTAAATGCTATTTATGCATGTCTAGTCATTGAGATAATGGAAACAGCATGAGGTATGACAGTGCTGTGATAGCAATCTTGATTGGCAAAGATGTTTTCACTTGGAACAGATTTCTACTATTTTGGATTTGGGGGAAATCTTCGCAATAAATTATGGTACATGTAATTACATTCTATTATTGGTTGCCAGATTTAATTTTATATCAAAGACATCAAAGTAATTTTTTCACCTTGCACGTTTGAAATAATATCTTGTGAATTTAATGATAAATACTTATCACATTGTCAGTTGGACCCGAGAAAGGGGTGCGTGTTATGCACTGAAACTAAATATTTTCCCGATTTTTTTTCCCTTGAGAAAGGGGTGCGTACTATGCATGATAGCGTACTATACACGAAAAAATACGGTATCACTGATGACATCGGGCCCTGATATTATGAAACTTTTGGAGTACAATTTCGTGCTCAAACTCAAAGTTTATTTTGTGATAGGTGAATAAAACCGTTGAGTTCTGCATGGTATCATACTCAGTTTTTTCCCATAATCTCAGGGCCTAGTGTTGACATTGTAAAAGCCGAGGCCACACTTTGCTGCAATAGTACGTGACCTTCGATGACCTCTGACCTTCAATGACCTCTTTTCACAGGAAGCTCCGACAGAGACATTCCCATCATCCTGAACTGTCTGGATTTGATGATCCACAGAAGAAGGAAGCAGGCAAGTGCTTGTCTCCCTTGGGCAATGTCAATTTTGCAATTTCGTTAATTCATTGCTGCACATCATCTTGTTTTATATACATTTCCCTAAGTTCTCCAATCTATTCACAGCAGCTCTCCATTATCTTGTTTTATATACATTTCCCTAAGACTTCTCCAATCTATTCACAGCCGTTCAATTTTTTTTATTGTTCTATTTATGATTAATCGCTCTAGAATATTTTTTCGGGTAAATCTTATTATTTTAGCTGCTTTCTTAACTGGAATGTTCGATTTCCTAGAATGGCATTCTGGCATGGTCGCACATGATGACTATTAGGGTTTGTAAAGTGAACAACCAGAGTAAACCTTTTCCAAAAACTATCAATACATGTAATTATTTGCTTCACAACCAGCTTCAGGGGCATTTGGACGGCACATTGTGCCCTGTATGACAGACATATCTTGAGTTTATCGGGCCCCGAGATTACGAAACTTTTTTGAGGACAATTTCCTGCTACGTTCACAAGATTTATTCACAAATATCCCCATTTAAAATTTGAGCATGAGCATGAAATCATGCGCAAAATGTTTCATAATCTCAGGGCCTGTTTAAATATAGGTACAAATTTACAAATACTTGCCACATGTGACTAGCGTTTGCTCTCTAGTATTTGTGTTCCATTGTGTTAATTCTACAAAAAAATCTCAAATTAATCCGATTCATTCTGGAATGCAATTCTGATACAGTGCAATTCCAAATGAAAAACAAAAGGTCAATCACATTTACCAGAGGTTATGGTCAGTGTTAAACATATGTAAACATAAACATATCAACCGGTGATTTCTTCCAGGTGTCCCAACAGCGGGTCTTGTCGTATGTGAAGCGGCTGTGTTCTATGACGTTGCAGCAACTCCCCCACGCCATGCTGGCTCTTCTGTCGGCGGTCCGCAGTCTGGTCCAGGTAGCCTTCTTATAGGATATTACACATAATCCCAGTCAGGGCAGGTGGTAGCGCAGTGGTAGAACGTTGGACTTCGGAGCCAAAGGTTTCAGGTTCAAATCCCGCCCCGGGGGCCCGGCATCAATGTTTGCGAAAAGTTACCTTTCTGACGCGATGTTGATAGGATGTGATGTCTGTAGAGTGGCAATGCAGTTATCATCCATGGCCATATCAGTACCAGCTGGTGCTCGCAGGTTTACTGCAACATTCAGCGCTACAGATATTGCGGGTTTCCTCCTGCCCTAAACTGACATGTCATGATATAAGCGAAAGAATCTTGAAAGCGACTCTAAACCCCAATTAAAAAAAAAAAAAAAGATCCCAATCAATTATACAAGCTCGCTGCTTGTGAAAGAATCTAAACCCCAATTACAAAAAGTAAAAATAAAAAGTAATTATTAGATATTGCACAAAGTTACAGTTAATTGTAGGATATAACACAAGGCTCAAATTAATTATATGATAAATGTACTAGGTTCCAGTTAATTACAGGATAGTACATGGATCTAGATAATTGTAACATTATTACATAAAATTACAGTCAGTTGTAGAATATTTCAAAAGATTGCAGTTTTCAAGTAGTATGTTGATATGTATGTTTTGGTTATATTTAAAAATAAGTCCTTTGAGATTGTCGGCAACATTCCTTCATAATATGGAATTTTGGTCTGTATCTGATTTCAGCAGCATACAAAGTCAATAAATAACCAAGCAATTTAATGTGGATTTGAATGATATGTTTTAGCCTGAATTGGGGGTAATGCATTTCATCATAAATTCTTAATACTATTATTATTATCACTCGTACAAAATATTATTGTTATTTGTCAGAGATTTTGTCAGGCAATTTTCTCCATCCAATTTCTTTAAATGGTTTCATGTTTTTGTATTTACATTTTTGGCCCTGTTGCTCAGAACAGTTACAATTGATTGCAAGTCAAATTTTATGGACCTGCTACAAATGTAAATTTTTGTTACAATAGTTCTATCTATCTAACCATGTCCTCAAGTGTTGTAATGATAAAAAGTGTTTCATGCAATGGACGTGCACTTGTAATGGGTCACTAAAATTTGACTGATATACAAATGACTCTCCTACATCCGAATTGCATCATGGACTGCTTTTCACCTGTCATAATGAAAGACTACTTTTTTTCTGCCATCTTTTCCCCAGGCGTTCCCCTACACGGACCGACTGTACGACGGAGAGGCAGAGGGCAGTGGAGTGTTCCGCCCGGACATCGAGGATCCGGAACACTGCAATGCACACAACACTGCAGTCTGGGAGCTCGCCTTGCTACGGGTATGCGTAATGTTGACTTTGTATTTCGTCTTTGGTTTGTCAGTATCATTCGGTGATCGCAGGTTTGTTGTAATACTTGGCACTATGGGTGTTGCAGGTTTAATTCTGTTGTAAATTGACAAGCCATGATATGAGCAAAACAGTCTTAAAAGCAAGTTTATATCAGTTTTAAAAAATACAATAAAAATAATTTAATTAAATCTAGCAAACATAATTTTGTCTGTGCAATGTTGAATATCTACTGTCGTGATATTTATAATTTGAAATAAGTTCAGCTAGAGTTATTTTCTGTTCCAGCATCACTTCCACCCTGCCGTGTGTCAGTACGCAGCTCACGTCGGTCGACAAGCTCCATCTACAGGAGAGGGACAACTCCCACCTCGTCTTGCCAGGCTGTAAGTAGTTCTCCATGTCTACTTAATTAGTAATTTTTTAGTGTACTCTTATATTTTGTTATCAGTGCTGGCTAATTTTATCATGAATAAAAACATGGGACATATGATAAAAATTCCAATGGGTTTATTGATTATATTGAAAATTTGGAAAAAATGGCATTTTCATAAAATTTGTAGCATTTATTGCGTATGGACTACAGATTCATGCAGCGATGTTAAACAATAATTCACTCATTCAATTGTAGCATTTAATAGATAATCCTAGGGTGCATTCAATTGTAGCATTTAATAGATAATCCTGGGGTGCATTCAGCCTACACTGCTTTTCACTACATTACTATGTAGTGCTACGGAAAACCCAAAGCATAATACAAAAACCGATTTGCTGGCGTTTTGCTGCAAACTAATTCAGTCAGCCACTTCTTTGTAGATAAGTAGTGTAGTGTAGTGTAGTGAAATGTAGTGCAGCCTGAACACACACTAGATTCAAATCTTATCTCATTTGACAAATGTGTTATCATTTGGTTGCATTTGGTGTACAATTTGTTCCAGATCTCCAGAAACACTGTATAACCAAAATGATTTGTCTACTAAAGTGTTGGATGCCAGCACACCAGAGAAGTTACAGGCTAAGAAGAAGAAAAAGAAGAAGGTATTTGTCTATTGAACTATGATCTTCACCTTAAACAAGCAATGTGGGCTATACAGTGTCTATGTGGTAATTCTATACTACTCAGTCTTGTTATAGATACTAGATTGTGAGGCAAGGCTGATCTAGACTGGTGGCATGTCTCCTTTATATTATTTTCTTTTTAAAAAATGGAATTTAATTTTTTTGAATTACGTAAATTACTTTCTTCTTCTTATTTTTTAGATCTGGAATATCAATAATATTTAAAAAATGTATAAAAACATAATCACTGAACCCCTGTGGCGTCGACGGAGATGGGGTAGATTGTCAGATTATGTAGAAAAAGGTCCCTAGTTCAAACCCATCTGCAACTACTTGTCATCACTATATTATCATTCAGATGAAAACATGAATTTTCATATCATTTCTTTTCAGTTTCATTCAACCAGATTCCAACAAAAAGATTTTTCCGAATACGTTGAGAAGTTGATGAACTCTGTTCCAGATAGAATTTCCAATGTTGAATCCATGGATATTGGTCAATATGATGTTCAAAAGGGGAATTCAATTTGTAAATAAATATTGATAAAATGTCTTCTTCCTGTCGATTCTTTATGATGGAATTTTGGGATGGAATCTCTTCACTGTTTTCACCATGTTTCATCTGCATTACTTGGGCAGACCATTTGACAAGACGCATCAAGTAAATAAGGGACATTTTCTTTTGGACTTTTAGATTTAAATTTGAATCAAAATAAAATATATGCTTGTACTTAATTACAACATTATGGTCACGAGATGCCGCTACCAAAGAAATTCTTGCTAATTTGAAATTTAATCAATTCTAATCCAATTTCATTCAGATTGTCTATTCTATGTATAATTCAATATATGACACTGAAAATGGTTGTATTTATTTGTAAAAGTTGGGGAAATATTTCGAGACATCTTCGCACATTTCTGTAATGCCTCTCGGCCATTTCTGCCATAATTGGAAACCCTCCACTGAGGTTTGAGTGCACGACTCGAGTTATCGCTCGGTTGATCCAAAGGGTCAACTTGATGAATCTACAAGATCTGGAGAATTGTTAAGGCAGTCGACACCTTTTAGAAATCTTGCAACAATGTTCCAGTATAATAGCATCTTTCAGGTATATCAATAACATGCACATTACGTAATTACTAATATTTTATTACAAATACACATTCAAATCATTCACACTATTCTTTGACACTGGGCAATTCTTGTTTTCTTGCACCGATTTCCTTTGCCATGGCTAAGATTTTATCTGTGGATGATGGAATAGTGTACGCTTGAGAAAGTTCAGCATTTGGCAGATCTGTCACGTTGAGTTTAGTGTCTCTGTTAGTGAATGGCGACCATACTCCTTGAATGGACGGTGTTTCTGTGTGCCACATTTTCCTCAGTCTCATAATTTCGGGTCCAGATCGCGTCCTCAAGTGCTCCACCCATTTGCAGATGTCTTCTGGTGGCATGCTGCCAATCTTTATGGATTTGGTGTCTCCCGATACTGAAACATAACAGCAATTTGTGTAGTGGTATAAACCATGTTGCTATATGGATGTACTCTCTAAATGGAGATTTTGAGTATCAATAATTCACATGTTGCATATTAAATACCAGGTCATGTGCTGTAATGTTGTACCAATATTGTAAGATAGCATACTTTCACCACTGATAATTCACAATAACTGTTAAAATCAAATTTCATATCATATATGAAACATTTAAAGCAGTAAGTAAGAGTTACACCCACACTTTCCGATGTGTATTGGTCAATATCCCTACATAACACATATTTCATTAACTTCAGGATATATGAAATACATTATGTACAACACGGTCAAGGGAAAGTGTAGGTTTATTTCTTATATACTTACACTTTCTCCAAAATCAGGATATACACCTACATAGAACAATAAATAACATGGCAACAAGACTGGAAGAGGGAAATAATTACAAACTTACAATATTCTGCAACCAGTTTGGGGCTTCTATGTCGCCTTGGTTTAAGATACACAACAATGCCAGGATTGTTTCGCGTGAAGTCAAGCATGTAATTTTCAATAAAGTCTCTGCAAAAACAAGAGAATAGACATGAACAATAATGATATACAGTAGAAGATAAGCATTGGAACAATCTGATACATTTTACATTATTGGCTTGGATTTCATGACGTATAGGTATGTATGCATTTAACCATCTCCATGCTGGAAGCAACCGGAGATGCCCTAAAGATACTGTGCCTGTGTCTAAACCAGTAGGGAGAAGGGTCATCAAATATTTTTCAGAGCCGCTTTAAAGATTATTTCACTAAATTATTGCATCTTGGGAGTTTATGGCAGAGGAAACCTGCAACACCTGTCGTGCCAAGTACACCTGAACCATTGGTTGGTACTGATAAACCAAGAATGCTCTGTATGTTCTGGCTTATCTCCACTTGTTTACATTATATTGAGCATATTCTTCGCTAGTGATAAAGAGGTCAAGATCAATATCTTAACAAGGCAGCCATTACCATAATATGCGGGAAACAACATATTTATTCAGGTATAGATTTTGTGAACTGATTACAAAAGTCAGCAGTAACATTTTGGACCGGTGCATGCCTGACATGTTGGAAAGCTCGACAGATGTTTGAAGGGGGTTTGGCTTCGATTAATTAAAACATTGTGAAGGAAGTATATACAATAGTAATCATTGTAAAAATTGATTATTAAATTTTGATTGCCAGTTAACACTTTTGGATCATTATTGTTCAATATAGTATGCGATACCTTTTGTGACTTGTTGCCCAAATATTGATGGGTAGCAAAACTGCGATACTCTCCACCTTTGGTTAGATTCTTTGAGTTACACGTTAATTTATTATGCATTTACAGCTAAAATTTAATCCCAAATGACCATCAATATCTGTGATTTTATGCCTCTTAAACTAAAAAGTAGTAGATTTCTTCATTTGGGTTTTTTCATTAGTTTTAATTGATCCTATATTATCTGCATTCGCAGTACCTGGCGCCTCTACTATCTCCATGTGACTTGCAGAAACAAACTGTTATCCTCTGTAGTTGACAAACATATCGTCCCATCCCATTCTGGAGAACGTTCTTCACAAATGCGCTTGGGATGCTTCTCCCCGTCATTTTCTACCATGTGTTTGACCTCGCAGAACGACCTTGACAGTTGCTCATATGTTTATATTACTCCGCCCTCAAAGTAAACATTATTAGTATTAATCCAGCGTGTCTCCCTCAACATCAACATAGCGTTTGATCGTTTTTAGATCGTTCATCTCCACCATACTCAAAATGTTACGTATTATCATGATAATATAGCAAAAGATAAAGGACTACATTTGTTCAAGTCGACGGCTGCACTGTCATTTCCGTCGGCATTTGGGTCACTTCCGGCTGCAACGACAACATCTTGCCTGTCAAAAGTAGAAATGTAGTTTGTATATGGTGTCAATCAGCTGTTAATAAGAGTGCATGCGTTCGAATTTCAGCAATGGATAGAGGTGAATGTCAGAGAAAGATGTCAGAACGGCCAGACGACAAGTTCAGTATTGTTTGTGGCGATCTAGGACTAGGGGAGGGGCTAAAACCAGGCGGCATTCTGCAAAACTTCAACCTGTCGGAGATCTGTGATGAAGTGAGAAATAGAAGTCTAAGCGACGCTCCTAGTTCTGCGAACTGTCACATGTCGTGCTCAGATATCGAAAACAACGATTCCACTAAACTCAAAAAGCCAGAAAGACGATTATCCATCGTGTTAAAATCAAATGAGAAGCACAGACCGGCCGATTTAACATGTCAAGATGAATCTTTATGCTCTGCTGAATATTATGAAAAGTTTCCCACTTATGCAGATGTTCCTCTTGGAACTTCACTGAGGCAGCAGAAGAAATTATTTCAGCAAAATTTAGGATGTATTCGTAAAAGACATGAGTTATCTACCTCAGATGAGCCAGATGACAAAGCGAATGGTTTGTACTATTTATCACATAATATTATTATTTTCTTCTAGTCCAACTAGTTATACAAGTAAGTCTTTAATGATAAACTCCCTCAATCAAAGGCCAGGATCAAACCACATTGGACTAATTTTAGTTATGCATTACTTGTATGCACATAAAATTTAAAGAACTATTTAGAACCAGATCACTAAGTAAGCAATGTCATGATTACGTAGTGCATTGGTGTGATCAATCTGATAACATGTGCATTAATATTAATAGATGTAACATTATTGCCTGTACACATGGATTATGATCTTGCCTTTAACAATTGATATTTGTTGAAAAAGCTGTTGCTGATCGTGTATACATAATGGGTGAAAGAAAACATATATGTTTAGGTGATAAACGTGAACACAGATTATCAAGTTCAGAAATTGAGAAGAAACTCGTTGAAGTCATACAGGTAAGTTTTAGAATTCTTTTACTTCTCTGAGTCTTATCATATATGTCACAGGATATGTCTGCCATGTAAAGAATACTGTAATTACCCCATTAATTCCAACCGTTTAATAGAGCAACAACAAAAAATCCGACCTTAAAAATATGTACATGACCAATTTTTTTTTCAAATCATAATTTTCTAATTATTTGAACAATAATTCTTGAAAAAAAATGTAAACACTCTTTTATTTTTTTAAAATACGTAATTTATTTACCATTTCATTTACAACAATTTTTTTGTACTTTAGTTTAGTTGTCCCTAATTATATGAACACTGATCATTTTCACTTTTCGTATTTTTCTAATAATTCGAACGACTACAAATTTAATTATTTTATCCTGTTTGGATTATTAGGGTAATTACGGTAACTATGAATTCTGATGTTTAAAAATAATGTAAAAGTATAATTATTCATTATTATTTATAATTTATTACAAATATATTCCTATGATTAAATCTTATTGATATTATCAGATTGCAACATTGAAAAACTACAATGACAATTATTATTGTTATTAATTAGTCTAGTGAAACACATCTTATCAAATTATAATGTCATATCACAAATCAATATGTGCTAATTTTTAATGCAGCAATGTATTTTACATGATATTCTGATTTATTATTCTTTTGAATTAATATTTACTAGGATGTTGAAGAACTGAAGATAGAACTAGATACATGTCAGAAACGCCTTGGCGCCAAGTACATGGCAATAGCTATCTTGAAAAAACAGGTAAGTTACTTAAAGTCATGACTTTGATTGAACACTGTTGAAAGCACTAAACATTTGTTAATATAAATCGGCTCTTTGTCATTTCTGGCATACAATGAACAAATTTAAAATAGAATTGCAAATATTTTAAAAAAAACATGTTTAATTTAGATTATTTCAATATTTGCCAGAATATTTTTGGTATTATTAATATTTTATGAAGATTGTTTTTAAGAATATTATTTAGGTTTGATAGATTAGAACACTAACAATATGGTAGCAGTAGTGTATCATAGTATTCTTCAGTATATTCACTGCAACTATTATCTGTTTCAATCGTGGATTCTGTTAAACTTTATTATTATTATAATTGGTTGTAGAATTGTTTAGTATTGATGTAGGTCTTAGTTGTTACATTGTCTACAGCCTTTGTATAATGTGAAATACCAATGACTAAAACCATCAGTGGTAACAGATGTTGGATTCAGATTACGTGTCATTATACTTGATTGATGTGTTAGGATGTGTATGGAGATATGATCGCTATATTGTGTATTGTTTGATTAGATATTAATTACAGAATGAGCACAGATGTTGGTCACTGTAAATGTTTGTAATGCACCACGTGTAGATATAAAGTTTATTTTAAAGTTTAATGTGCAATTGGTTTCAAGCGGTAAAGTAAGTTGTCACTTTTAAGTTAATTTATGAGCATACTTGTGCATTTTTGTGTGGATTTATTGTGGAAATTACCTTCATTGTATATTTGTAAATAGATTTGACACTTGTGTCAACATTTTCCAAATGCATATATTAAAAAAACCTATTACCAGTTGAGCATTAAGTTAAGTCTAGCTGCTTTTCTGAATATGAATATTCATTTATCATTAGTATCAAACAATCATATTAACCTTTTATGTGCTGGAGGCTACTGGAGAGGGGCTGATAAAGCAGTGATGGTGATTAATAAAGCAGTAAGATGGTTAGAGGCATCTGTACTGGGACTGTATTAACAGTACTTAATATACTGAACAACAAACGTTTAGCAAATTTGATGAAATAATAATTTCACTAAAACATGTAAGTTCATATGATTTATATAATCATACTAGTTGCACAGAATTCATTTTTCTACCACGTTGTCATGTCTAATATATTGTCTTTTGAATCACATATCTGGAATAAAATTTTGTGGTGCAGGGGTGGAAACAACAATTTTCTTAGAAAAAAGAGTCAATAACTTATGTGGAATCCAGTGTCATGAATGACTGTTGTAAAACGTCATATCATACGGCTGGTAAATCTGTTAATCTCTGGTATACTGATTTTATTCCATTTTTGAATGAGTGAAAGTTCGATGGCACTCTACGCGATGTTATCGGTGCAATGGTAGACACAACGTCTACGCCAAACTCTTAAGCATTTGGTCGGAAGATTGAACGTTAAATCGAGATTCAATTGTGAATAATGTTTGGTTCCATTAACGCTAGACACCATCCGTGGTGGATTTGCCTCCATCTTACACTCACGGTCATAGGTCGTCACATCATCCACTGCAATCTGAGCATAGAACCGGGCCGCATGTAACCGATTTCTGACAGTTTGCGGATTGATTCTCATATCTGTGGCCTGCTGCAAATCTCTAGCCAAATGACATACATTCTAAAACCGATTACGTCTTAATACTAATTCACAATCCTCCCGCGGAGTCGTGGCACATGGCCCAACCGAACGTGGTCTGTCTTAAAGCTGTCCAATTTGTTGCTGACGTTCCAGGAGACAGGATATTGTACTGTAATGAACATTAAAGTTGTTAGCATTATCACGAATGCTCTGGCTTGCCAGGAATTGTGTTATGATTTCATTTCGAAACGTTTGAGGCATTACACGCTGTCGCCCTATATCAGAAAATTAAATTTCACATTGGTTTTTGTGTTGTAGTTCTGAAAAGATTTGGTATCCACTTCCCACTTACACTGACTGCACGTACAATTTGCTGGATTCACCAAAAATCTGTTCATACGTCAAACCGACATACACACCGGAAGTTAACGATTTGGTTTTGTTATAATTTTTCTGGTGTGACATTAAGTTATGGAATGTATTTTGCAAAAATACATATATTTGAGTAATAAGATTTCCATGTGGCCAATATGTTACAAATTTGCTAAACGTTTTTGGTTCAGTATATTATCCAAGTATACCTGCATACCAGTATTTTCTGATTATGATCAAGTTATTATCTGTTCCATATTGATATCATAGTTTGAAATTAGTCAGTTTGCTTGTATTCCCAAATTTGATCAACTGATATATTATGGACAAAGCAATATTTTGTATGCATACTGATTCCATTATGGAAATAAAATTACTAAATATATGATGTTTTTGTTTTCTTCAGGCAGATGAAACAATGGAAGAGCAAACTATTACGGAGAAAATAGCCAAGGAATGTAGCAAGATGTTGTTGGAGGTATGTAAAATTATCAACATCTGTTTTCATAACATTTAATATGATGAAATCATAGAAATAGCAAGGCCTACATTGTTGTTGTTTTTAAAAGAAGAAAAAAGAAGTGAAATCTCATTAATCATATTAATTTTATCAATAACCTTATTACATAAATGACTTCACGTGTTTGCACAGATGATTAATCTATGCATATTCATCACTATTATGGAATGATTTCCCATTTATTAGAGAGATTTGTTTAGATTGTGGGTGCATGAAGTTGCAAGCACAATGCAACTATAACTTTACTAATTAATAGTTTGCCTCTGTGAATTGCATTGGAGATTTGCATGACAAGACTTTATGTTAATGTTTAAGGTGAACTGGCATCTAACATCTATGCATGTTGGCATAAATTCATGAACTGATCTTTCAAGCTCAGATGTTTTTCTATGCTTTTCATGCATGAAAAGTTTACTATGTCTATTTTTAGTCCATCATTTCAGAATATGCACTTTAAAAGTAAAAACCTTAAAAATATTTTTTTTAAATGAAATAAATATCGGGTTTTCACAATACTGTACCAGTTCATTGAAGTATTGATGTCCATCTATTATTAGCCTTTTCAATGCTTCTACTTTAGAATAGCAAATTAAAGGGTCTCCAACAAGATGTGGGTGGGGAAAATATGGTTTGATTTTTCCTATGCCCGTTTCTAGTAACATGTGTAATATATAGAGAGCTATGTACTGCAAGAATCATTCAAATGCCCCACAGAACAATTGTAATTTTTTAATTTTTTATTCTGTTGAGAATTGTTTTGAAATGCATTCCATGAACTCCACAAAGGTCAAATACTAAAATCTCTGCAACACCAGCTTTACATGCTGACAATTCCATGATGTGAAAAACAGGAATAGAGCTGATTTTTTGATAAAATATATTTTTTGATAAAATATAATCAGTGTTGCTTGTTATTTCATCACTTCAATGTGCTTTCTACAAGATTCTGTTCATCACTTAAATGAACTTGGTTATTATAGAACTCGGTCGGTCTTCCATTTCCAGTGCTGCAATTTTTACCTCAGTAATCAGCTGATGATACCCATTCCTTATACTATAGTCCATGTACATGGTATGTAAATAATAATATATAATAATAATGTGCACATTTATATTGCACCAAATCCATTCTCGAAAGCATGCTCCTAGTGCTACATTAGGACACTAGTCAATTGCTCAGTCTATCATTTTACTTCTCAACTCCCTGTGGAAGATACAACCCAAGCTCCCTTTCAAGGTGCAAGTTTTTATCATGCCCATATCTTTCTGGGTACCCATTACCTGCTGGGTGAACTAAGGATATCGATAAAACTAGTTCCTATTTTGAATTTTCATACATTCTTTCAAGAATCTGTATGTACATGTATTAAATTTTATATTCATGTTGACTTCTAATCAAAACTACTTACTCCATGAGGGTTAACTTGAAAATAACAACTACGGTACTGTATACCTTTTGCATGGTGTTATGTACTGGAGGTCTGCATGATTTCTTGTAGGAAGTGACCAAGTTGCAATGTGAGCTTGACTGGAAAGAATCGTCCTTCATGGATAGTCAACAAACCTGGGCTGTTCGCTTTGATAGGTAACCGTAATGTTGTATCTTTTATGTTCAAACCCGAGCTTTAATTTTTTTTGGTTTTATTTCTTGGTTGCACTGGTTCTCTACAGATAATAATGAATATTTCTCAATTTGAATGTATGCGTTTTATTAAGACACATTTTAATTTATTAATATTGCCATTTATTGATGAAAAAATAATCTTGCAGCAATGTTGCACAACAATCCACTTGCTCGTTCATATCTATGTTGTAGACTTAGCTTCCAATACGCCACATCCTAGAACTGACATATATTTTAATGTATTTGTAGTATGATTAGCTAGATTAGAAATTTAACATGGTTAATATATAACATGCCTTAGAAGAGAAATGTCAGTTTTGGAGACAACTAGTTATCTGATATATTTAGTGGAGTTTGTGCAGTTTTAACACGTTCTTAGTGCATGTTGCACCCTCATACTATCTGCACTCTAGCATGTATTTTTAGCATTTTAATCTTAATCAATAATTTGAATGTTGTGCATCTCATTCATGTAAGATCATAGTTATTTGATTGCCTGGTTTACAGATTTTAATCAATCAGCCATTTTGTGTCACTGGTTACCTGCAGGCTCTTCTTCAATATGTACTCTCCTTGTTCATCTTCAGTGATGGTTTATACAGCATGTTCCTTAACTATTTATTATTATATCTTCCTAAAGATGGGTACACTGTTGGCGATCTGTTATTATTTATATTTTCCCAAATAAAAAAAAATCATGTCATCATATCTGTAGAACAGGTAATAAATTAACTATGGCCTAACAATAGAATAATGTTGATGAACTTATTACCTTTAAACGAGTTGCGAACCAAAGCTGGACTTGTTTGTTTGCTAGCCTACAGCATTCTGTAATATGATGTTGCTATGAAACTTACTCAGCTGTAAGAGAATCTAATTTTTTAGAATGATTCTGAATTTTGCAAATATATCCAGCTTTTGACACTTTCACTTTCATGGTTGCCAATATATGGCTCCTATTGGCTGTGGGGTTAACACTGTCTGGTGAATGGTCTGTCTGTCTGTCTATGTGGTGCAGGATAGTGCAGTGGATCTGTCGTTGGATGGTTCAGCTGGTGGTGGTGACCTTGACCTAGGGGAGGAACTCTCCCCACCCCCACATGAACTATTGTGGGACGACGAGGCTCTCCTCAAGAGGTAATGGTGGTAGAACTTGTAAAAGGAGCAGAATATGGATAATAACACACTGTCAATATAAGATTGGTACTCGACTGCCTATCTCTGTGCCTCTTGCACATTGTAGTAAACATACATAGCTAAACATCTCTTGTTGCCTAACTTTTCATCAGTATAGTTTCATTATAAATTTTCTAAACTAGAAATAACAACCCATGTCTAATCATGTCATGGTTAACTCCAGGACAGAGTCTTAATACTGTAGAAATGTATTCAAGATTGCAAGATATAACACAGAAATTGATTTTGTAGAATGGTTTTAATGTATCCTGGTTATCATGTATATTTTTCTATGTTTATATTCCAACATGATACACATGTTATGTTGTCTATTGCAGAGTTTGCCAGGAAAACAGTCTCCTTATGGCAACACTGGAAGCCCGATCAGAGGAGCTACGCAAAGCAAATAGTCAGAAAATGGGTATGTCTAATTCGGGTTATGTGTATGAGAGATGGGGTGGGTGTTTCCAATTATTTTGTACTGCAATATATAGCGATAGGCATATATTTAGATTTGCTGTGAAAAGAACACCACATCTGTGTGTTATTGATAATATAATATATTCGTCGAATGATCCATCTCAATGGTAATGTTCTGCTCGAAGAAGAAGCGATGTATATATATATGTTTGACATTACATCGTGAAATATTGATCCCTGTCTAAAATTCTGCATATGATATTGTCATTGATTTAAATATAACAATAATAGTGTCCATGCAACTTTTGTGTCTATGCTACAATCATGCGACTTTATCAAATTATCTGAAATCCTTTCTCATATCTTAAAAGAAATTAAATATACATAAATTATAGAATTAACCTATGAATGTGTTCTATTTATAACTTGGGTATTTCCCCATTATCCCCCCACAGCACGAGCACGTGAGAGAGACGAACTTCTTGCGCTACTAGACGTCCGAGAGAAGTTGAAGTACGAGAAAACACGCAGCACATCGGCCGACGATGACTATGGGATGTATTCCTCAGCTGAGGTAAATATACCCCCATTTACTCTAACGGTAATCTTCAATTTCGTGCAATAATTGTTGCACTTTGAGGATATGGATGACTCCAATAGCCCTGTGATCGTTGTATGGAATAGGACCAGCCCATTTTTGTAAAGTTAGCTTGTCTGCATGGAACTCATTTAATATACAGGATATGGCAATACATTGAATGAGCTGCTATTCTATTGTTTCATATGTAACTTTCTATCTCTCATTTTTAAGTCATGTGTTGGTTTTTTTATATGTGAATGCTATCTCTCTGATGTATAAAGAATTCCCTTCTGGGTAATAAATTATCTATTATTAATTAAATTGTTTTTTAAAGATCCATTTAAAGGATGACTTAGTGAAAGAATGTAACTCATGTGTATTAATTTGTAATGAGAGTTATCCCCCTTGACATAGCTGGCAGTGCTCGGAGCGTGTCACTGTCGGACCACTCAACCGGAACCATGCGGGTGTGCACATGCTGCAGCCAATCTACGCAAAGACATCATCAGGATCAAAGAGGAGGTAACTCATTTCGGGTTTGTCCAGTGTCCAATAAACATCACCACAATATTTCGTTTGTGTACATTCCTCTTCTGTATGTCATGGATATGTACCTGGTAGGATAACATGGTGATTCTAACATTGTGCTGGGAAATGGCAGCTTAGATTGTATACTTCCCAGGAATTTGATGGTGAAAGTCTACACTGATCCATTGATCCAGGCAGTAATAGGTAGCACTTGAAAAATATTTTTAAGCAAGAATTTGTAGCAATATATTAATCCACATTATTATTATATTATTATTGTTTTGCCATTAGATTGAGCTGTACAAACATAGACGTGACGAAGCATATCTGACAGTGGATGCATACAGGAAGGCCTTCGAGGAACAGCTGCATCGGAACAGGACGCTGACTGTCAAGTTGTCCGAGCTGACCGTGCCGCCATCATCGAAGACGGTCAAGGCTAAAGCAGCCATCAAGTGGCTCATCAGTGTCCTCAATGATGGTCAGTGTTTAACAGTGGTATTAAATACTTGTTGTCATTGCAGGCCATGTCAAACTATCTGATTGTTTCTTGCTCACTAGTAGTAGGGTATGAGATTTTATGTGGCAGTTCAAAACTCAGCTTCCATTTTCTCGTAGATGGGTGCAAGATTTTAAACAGTCATAACAGAACTTGCCTTCCTTATTCATTCATTCATTCATTCACCCACCCATTCAATCAGCTTCAATATGCTCAGTACAAGACCTTATCTGAAAAACCCACTTGTACAAGGCACTTATACATCAAAGGGCGATTGTCAGCACTGATAGTCCAATCAGATGCACCCAATTATGTAACCCTACCTACCTACCTACCTACCTACCTACCTACCTGTTTTTCATCACACAGAAAAATACCAGAATATGTTTGTTGCATTTATAGTGGTTTCCAATATATATTTAGATTTTTCCATTTAAGAATAACTTCTTAATACAAAATCCTGAGCCATATCTGGTGTTGTGGGAAGGTAAGAAATGGAGTAACGCATAGGTAAAAATAGAATCAGAGATATTTTTTACATGTGCATCTGTCTGTTTGACATTACAACTATAGGATTTTGTTGCAGATGACATTGGGATGACTTTACCCAAACGTGGTCTCGATGGGTCTCCTAACGGACCGATGACCAACGCCAGTACCGCCCTCATGTCTCCACAGGAAATCATTGTACTCCTCACCGAGATGGTAAATAGCCCAGACCATCTGTCAAAGTACATCTCTGTCCAGACCATCTGTCAAAGTACATCTCTGCCCAGACCATCTGTCAAAGTACATCTGTCAAAGTAAATCTCTGTCCAGACCATCTGTCAAAGTAAATCTCTGCCCAGTGATCGTTTGTCCTGAGTTTGTCTTGAAGATCTTCAATTACATGAGTTACGTTGCGTGTTGGTGGAATATTCTGGCTGTCACTGACAATATACGCTATTTTAACATACATGTGTGCAAAAAATGTCCTACTGGGGATACATGTGAAGCGAATGAGAGGACATTATTGCATCACTGCGGTTTACATAAAAATAGGCTCCAGGTAGGAAAAGGGATGAGTCCCCTTAACATACTTGCTCTCATTCTCTGTACTGTTCGCAGGTCCACGAGAAGTCGGAAGCATTGGCATATCAGAAGTTGGGCGCCCAGGTCCTGGCAAACAAAGTTGAGACACTGGAGAAACAGCTGACGACCCTCAGAGACAGCGACATCTTAACGTGAAGGTCGCACAGCGAGGTCAAGGTCACATCGAAATGAATCCAGAGGCACGTGCGATTTGTCATCTTCCGACTGTTCATTCAGTGGTCTCCTCACAGGTTTACTGCAACATTCCGCACTACGGCTGTTGCAGGTTTCCTCCTGCCATAAACTGACAAGCCATGATGTGAAAGAATCCTGAAAGCGGCTCTAAACCCCAATACAAAGGAAGTGCTCGTGAGTCTTCCAGATATTGAATGTAAAACTGGGGCTCTCTTCTACATAGGAAGAAGGCAATTCGCACGTACCTCATTAGAAGAGGTTGTCGCCGAGGCTGAAGATGTACATGTACTATACAGTCTAGTTTGAAATGGAACAGTTTGTTCCGGTTGACATTATTGACAAGATTAAGTATTGAATAAAGAAAATGGACTGATATGCTGAAGAATTATTCTTAGATATTGAAAAGTAATAGGAGGCTGATTTTACAACCACCTTGAATATTTGTGAGAAGATGCAAGACTATCATCAATGCTATTTGTTACCTATGTTACCCATGCTACCAGTTACTCAGCCATCACGTGAATGAGAGGTGGTTATTTGGTATGAAAGATCAACCAGTGCCATTACTATTGATTAGAACCAATGTCAATTATTTATTTATTTGAAATAGTGTCTTCTTGATTGTCAAATACATGTGTGAAATATTCGAGATCACATTGGCCTGTACCCAATATTAAATAAATGTGATGTGTTTGTTTACTCTGAACTTTCTAAATTTTGAATTGGTAGGCACTTCACATTGTTAGAGATGACTGTTGGTGATGTATTCTATCGGAAAAAAATACATACCAACTTTTCCAAGATTATGAGTGTTTTACATTGTCTAGTCAATCAACATTGATGTTTTCCGAAAATGTTACTGAAAATTGGCTCTTGGAATGACTGTTACTGAGTAGTGTTGTAGGCTTAGATGTGTCTGATCTATATGTCTGATCTATATGTCTGATCTATATGTCTGATCTATATGTATGATCTATATGTTTGATCTATATTTCTTCCCGAGTTCACAGATTGTTGGGGTGTTTAACCCTCTCTGTGCTGAAGGCAACCAGAGTTGCATCAAAGAGCAGTGCCTGTGTCTAATCCAGCAGGGAGAGGGTTAAGAAGCATTGTATTATATCTGTCTTCACTCACGTTTGTAGTTAGTCACGTTGTTTGTTGACAAAGTAATCTGTATATGTCACCATGGTTACTTGCTGTACATAACATTTTGCACACAATTTATGCTCTTTTTGTTTGTTTTGAAGCACTGAAGCATACCAGAATTATCAGCTACCACGATTCTGCATGTGTTACCAGAAACAATCTGTATACTACAGATATTCTGTATACAATACTACAGATATTGTGTATATGATACAGATAGTATGTAGGTGGTTTAGTAATTCCATTAAAATGAATGACAACTGGTCCCTTGCTAAAGTGACAACTGGTATGTATAACAAATGGTATGATAAATGGTCCCTTACTAAATATGTAGGTGGTTTAGTAATTCCTTTAAAATGTATAACAAGTGGTGTGACAACTAGTCCATTACTAAAGTGTATGACAACTGGTATGTATGACAACTGGTGTGTATGACAACTGGTATGACAAATTATCCATTACTAAAGTGTATGACAACTCATCCCTATTAAAGTAGTGTTGTAACACAGATGGGTTGTATATAATACAGGGGCTGTATGATCACTGGATTGTATGATGTATGCGGTGTGACCATTTCTTGTTATCTAAATTGTTACAAACCATCCACCAACCAACCCGTCCACAGGTGTGTTATCAAGTCGTCAGTATGATGACTCGAGAATTGCACACTGGATTCTATGGTTTGTTTTGTAACCACAAGACTGTTTCCAAGGTTGCAGTGAATCTGAAAAGCTAATTTTTGATGATGGCAATTTATAAAAAAATCGATTTGATTTTGTTTATTACTTAATTGTTAATCTCATTGTGGGAATATGTGGAAATTTTTAAGAAATGTGTGACAGTTGATTTGATTTTTAATTGATTTGATTGTTTTATATTGTCCGAGAGCATTCACCAAGATTGAACAGGTCACCGTGACCTAGGCCTCAATATTTGAAAGTATTGGCAGTATGTCTCACGAGTTGAGCATGTTGAACTACACTTAACATGCACATTGTGTTACATTGTGTTACATCGTGTTACATCCATGCAAACAAGCCTTAATCCAATAAATTGATTGCAATTCTGTGATTATTTACGGTAACTCTATATCCATTTCATTTGAACTGTCCGTGATCTTCTTCCATTTTACTGCATTATTATCTACTTATTTATAAAAAAAAACATACATTGATTGTAAACAAAATATTCAATGCTTATCCAGTGGTTGTTTTATTTATTTTTTGTTGTTGTTGCTTTTCTAAAATACATTTATGTATGTCACGATCACTGATATCCTATCATTATCAGATGTGCAACATTTTAAATTCCATTACTCAATTTCCTAGAGTGTATGTGCCACACTGTCGTGTCTGTAACTCCATTATATGTAGAGGATGTGTAACAGTTTTACTTGTATTAATTCACTACATAGACGAATATGTGCAATATTGTCACTTCTGTAACTCCATTTCCTAGAGAGTACATGTATGTACATCTTCTGTACCTCCATTACCTAGAGAGTATGTGCCACATTTTCATTTCTCTATATCCATTACCTAGAGTACATCTAACTTCTGTAACTTCATTCCCTAGAGAGTATGTGTAAATTCTGTAACTTCATTCCCTAGAGAGTATGTGTAACTTCTGTAACTTCATTACCTAGAGAGTATCCAAATGCACATCAGTCCGTCCATGACCAGATGTATAAATAGAAGCACTGTAAATAACATCTACAATACTTTGTGCGTTTCAATAGCTTGGAGGTGTAGATTTATCGCCTTCATTTCACCAATGTACTTAAAGGTACAAACACTTATATGTATATAATTATATATATTATATGTCTATATTTTTCTGGGTTTGTTTTGTTTCACCAAATTGTGATCCCCATTATTGATATACTGAAAGTGCCTTTTGGTGATACAATATTGTCTCAGTTTCTTTTTGCCATATACGTATGTCTCATGGAAAAGTTCATTCTCAGAAACAAATGGCCATTGTCTACAAAATATCCATAAATAACCCTGGGCAATATCTATATCTAGAACCCTATTCTGGAGCAAGTGTGATGAAATGATGTGCTAAAAAATATAGACGTATCCAAGCTCATGTTTATTTGAACATAATGTAAAACATTCACAGTGAAAAGGATTGGATACACAGTATACCTGGTCTGTAAAATCTTCTCGTGCTATTTAATTTGTGCAGGCTTTTTCTTACGTCGTCATAATCCTGACGTCGCAGATGAAAATTGTCAGTTCCGTTATTATACCGTCAGATGTTGTAAAGTAGACGATGGCAATCTTTTCAAAGGATATGAAAGGGATATAACAATTGGATCCATTTATCTGTCTCTGATAGCATCGCACTCATTTACATGAAGGATGTCTTAAATACTATTGAATGCATGAATACCGTAATTACCCTAATAATTCCAATAGGAGAAAATAATTAAATTTGTAGTTCGAATTATTAGAAAAATATGAAAATTTAAAATGCTCTGTGTTCATATGATTAGGGACAACCAAATTATAGTACAAAATATGGTGTAAATGAAATGGTAAATAAATGAGGAAAACATTTTGAAAAAAAATGATTATGCTCAATTAATTAGAATATTATGATTTTAACAAGTGGTTTTAGCGATTAATTTAGGTGTTCAAACTATTAGAGGGTTTGAATTATTAGGATAATTATGGTATACATGTTCGAAAATAAATGTCTACAGTGATATTTGAGTCTCAACCATATGTTTCAACATATATCATACATGGATTTAATAGCAGAAGTTCTATTCTTGCAACAAACATTTAACCTTTTTAGTAGATGTTACTAATGTTAATTTATATGTTGACCAAGGGATTTACAGTGGTAATTAAATTATGCTGCTTTTGTCAATGTCTCTTGATTACTACTGTATTGTTTTGTTCTGTTTAATAGAATGTTTTGCTTTGTATAATGTGATGAAATATTTGTTTGCCAATTGCGATTTATTATTTGTGCTTCAATGTCCAGGTGACGAAATAAATTTGGTTTAAATCTTTATTTGAATTTTATCATGAAAATCAAAACAATTTTTACTACAAACTCCAAAATTAGTCAACCTCAAAAACCTCAAATGGAAAGGTTAAAAACATACATTAAAAGCAAGTATGAGCAACTTTTACCAAAATATTCATTGATAATTTTGATAAGAGAAATGAGTTGCTCTAGATCTGCCAGACCAAAATGAAGTGTAGATATACTGCTGGATTCTCACAATACATTTGAGCTTTTCTCAGCTTGAGTTTTTGTTTAGATGTGGTTTCTGACTTTTCTTTGTCTCCCTATGAGACAATGATTGTCACAGCAATCCCTCCACAGGAGACTATTTGATTGTCACAACATGGTTCTTAGAAAATCACATTGACCTCTTTCATGCTGTTTCCCCAGCATGACAATTATACAGCATCCACACTCCCCTAAATTCCTGCTTGATTAGATCTGGCCCCGAGATTACGAAACTATTTTAGTACAATTTCATGCTCAAGCTGAAATGTTAATATCTGTATTTCTGAACAAATTGTTGAGTTATCCATGGAATAATACTCATATATTTTATTATAATTAGTCTCGTGAACTAATAGAGGAAAGTATATATATATATAAAATCCACATTACCCGAATAAGGTACTGTGACATTTACGACGCATACTTTGGTTTTTATTAGTGAATGAAGCGCTAGTCAAGTCTTCCAATTGTGCCAGTACCGTTTATTTTCTTTGGGGAACGCTTTTCTTTTTTGTTGCATTTCTTTTTTTTCTCTTTTTTTTTTACAGCCGTTACAAACATTATTTCCTTCATATCGCGGCAAGTGAAAAACATGCCACCTCAGAGTGTACACTTATAAATAATAAAATCCAGGGATAAAACACATATCGTTGAAAACAATTTAATTAAAATCAGACCTCGTTTCCTCGCTTAAACATTTGGACATTCTTTTGGCAATGCAGCAATTGTCCAAAGATCTGAGTGTCAGTTTTGTATCTGATGTTAATGAGATTGCGTTGAAAAATGTTAATAAGAATTTACTATAGTAATAGTGTCTTCGGATCTGCGCCCTATTAAAATTTTGATGTTTCATACTACAATCGTGCTTAGATCAACGTACAAAAATATGAACAGGGCACAAAATAGATCTACGGATCCAGCAGCGAGCAATTATGAAGGCATATACTCACTCGTAGCTTAAACAAAAAGAAAATCTAGTAAAACATTCATCATGCAAACACCGATTTTCAGTGTTACTCAGCTTCAACGAAGAGAAAAGTGTGAACATGATGGCAAAGTAATGAAATGACCCTAGGCCGGTTGTGATCGTCACACCGGGGCGTGTAGACTCTTGGGGCGTGGTAACCAGGACACTGCGACAAACCCCACGGGAATCATTGTACAATTGCATGTCATGGCGAGGTATTATAATTTGAAGCGATAATTTACGTCAAATATATGCATGACCACATGCATAGCCAATACTGTATATAAATACCGCGGATCAGTAAGTTAAAAACTTCATGGTACATCCAGGGCTGATAATTTGAAGGGTATTATTAATACAACCTAAACTCGATTTTGGAAGACATTGAAAAAGATTAATGGAGCGGTACACAGATTATGATTAGAAAGTATGTAAGCAGCTAGTATAAGGAAGTTCTTCATGCCTTGTCAAAAACTTAAAAACTTTTCACAAGTTGGAGTATACGATAGACACATTCCTGTACGATGTCATACTGGCTATAAATCTATTATAGCCAAAATATTCGTGGGAGATGGCTTCACTTTACTTACATGGAGAAACACTCCATTTAGTTAAATCTCTTCATTCCATAAATAAAAAATTGTCAAGAAAAATATTTTGACAAATGAAGTTTTAAAAATACTATTGAAAAAATATAATTTAGTTATTATTTAGTTTTCTTATTTAAAAGAAAACATTATTATTTTTTATTCGAAATGCCTTTTATACTTTATCTACAAAGCCATTTATGGCATTACTTTGTGGTGTTATTAAATTTCTTTATTTACATTATTTAGAATAATAATATATTTATTCAGAAAAAAATGACTAAAGTTGCATATATTTATCAATAAACGTATGATATTTCAATTAACAATGTCAAGTTAATATTCTAGTTTCATGTGTTATGGCCATACTACATGTGGGTCAAACATATATCAATGAGTAATGCCGCATACATCAATATCTTGCTTAACAAATTAACAATCCAACATGCTGATATAATTCAAACCGTCTGAAAGCTTGTTCACGGTGAGGAAAACCTATACAGAAAGTAGACTCCATATTGCGAAATCATGCAAACACTCTAAGTGTATTTCACAGTATGCCGTAGTGAACACAGGGTGTCTGTCTGCGTGTGAACTCTCGCGTGTATACTGCACATAGTATCTCACAGCGGGGGTTGGAAACGTATCAGGGTGGGGTGATTATTCTGGAACATTACAAGAAAGAGGGTTAACCAATCTGAGAAAATACCGACTTCGAAGCTGTATACATCGAATACAATATAAGGAATATAAAGAATGCATTTGCAGTTAGAGGTAGACAGTCAGGTTTCAAGACATATGTCGCAAATGGGTTAGGTGCATTATAAATATACTTATTATTATTATTATTATTATTATTATTATTATTATTATTATATTGTCAATAAGAGGGATATTCATTTCTTTCTCTCTTTGTCTTTTTCTTTCTCTCTCTCATAATCATATGTTAAATCTCGAGCCAAGTATTAGTAATAGTCTCTCTCTCTCTCTCTCTCTCTCTCTCTCTCTCTCTCTCTCTCTCTCTCTCTCTCTCTCTCTCTCTCTCCCTCTCTCTCTCTTGCCTTAATGCCATATGCAAAATTCTTAGAGATATTTTCTTTTCCAAATAGTCTACTTTGGATGATGTTCCTTACTGTCATCAATATTTACCATACATGCACATTATACTACTCTATAAACTATTTATGGTAAAGTGTCTAGGCGATACCTAAATTATAATTGCAAGTATATATAAACTGTAAACGAAAAGACTAAAGGAAAGCAAGCGTAGAAATCAGGTACATATTATGGCAATTTGCCGGCAAGATCAAAGCGATATGCAATCTCATTAAACACAGATCATTCTCTGGGATCTCTATGTCTAGTATACAGACCCGTATTGCACAATTAGTTATAAACTGTAATCCATAGTAAAATAGGCGTAATCAAATACTTCTTCACCTAGCCCCAGTCTCATCAATGGGAGCATTTCATCTTCATAATTACGCCATTATTTCGAGAGGCTTAACATGTGGGGATTTCCTTTTGTTCATCGAACCGTCTCAACACTTGCAATTGCATATACTGAGACAAATTTAACAGTTCGTTATCTCATTGCAACAATAGCCGAACCGAATTCTATCTCCACTTCCATTACAGGTACATTAGAATTATCCTCTTAAAATGTTTATGGCTATTACCTAATTCCGTCCCTTGGCAAGTGTAGTAATTGAATCAGATAAGTTGTTTGGGACTTTCTACAGAGGAAAGCGTCGAGTATATCATTTTGTGACGGTGAAATGGTGTAATGGTTTATGAGGCTACTACATGGAAGTCGAGAATTACGTTTTTAAAAAAAAATCACTGTAGACCGATAATTTAAACCATATAGGTAGTCACCATTTTATTGCATGAGTGCTAAATGCAAAGAATGTCGATCATAATGTTGATAGATTTAATTATTATTGGGTGTTGAATCCAACTGAAGGCATATTATATGTGGGAGATGAAGAATAATATTTCTCACAAAAATAAACACGAATTAATATTGTAGCTGATACCACAAATCTCAGAATTTCGTATGATTGTAGATATTACGGAGTCAATTCCATAATATATATGAAGACATCAGCAAATGAAGAATACATATTATGTGCATATGTTATTCCTTTCAATGTAAATGCAAGACATGTCAAATCAAATATGCGCCTATAGGTAAGATGTGCATTACTCCCATATAAAATCGGAGACGAATTGTTACCACAGAATGACAAGGCATTGTTCCACTTGTAACCTTGCTCAGGATATAATGCTCAGATCGTCACCTAGCACCGGACACACAGACAGTGACCAGGGGAGATCTAATACCCACAAGACTGCATTCGGCGAAACGTATTGTCTTGGTGCTTCGAATGCGTGGTACTGCTAAATACAGAACATACGCTCGTCGTGCAGCCTTGGGGCGTGAGCTCTGGGAAGCGACAAGATTAGCAACAGCATGGAGAGAGAGAGTGTGTGTGTGAGAAAGAGAGAGAGAGAGAGAGAGAGAGAGAGAGAGCGATATATATATATATATATATATATATATATAGAGAGAGAGAGAGATAGAGTGTGAGAGAGAGAGCGATATATATATATAGAGAGAGTGAGAGTGAGAGAGAGTGTGTGTGTGTGTGTATGTGTGTGTGTGTGTGTGTGTGTGTGTGTGTGTGTGTGTGTACAATACACATACATATATTATAACCCTATAGATGTGTTTGAATCCTTTTATGTGGAAATATTGAATTAGATAATTCGAATTTTACCAATGGGTGCTAAGCATATCTGTTTCATGACAATACATTCGTATCAAACTGAATGATTAACCTTCATTTAAAAAAATGATTAAACCTGTTTGTTGAAAAAAATCAAAAAAGTTTGAATCATAAATAGAAAACATTTAAAAGATAAGGTTATTATTGTAAACTATAGATTTTTGATATTGGTGTATGCAACATAGATCTATGGATTTCTGCTATTAGTGTATGTGACATAAGTATACTAATGCTATATCTGGGTATGTTTCCAAAATATATCATGTCTGGTCATATTGTAACATATATAATTAGAATACTAGTATTCAATATTAGATATAAGTACACGTATGTATGTAAATATACGACAGCATTGCTCCAGTGGAGGATAACATAGGTATGCTTCCTTCCATTCCTATGCTAGCTTATAAAACTATTCTAACCCTGTAGGAGATCAGGGTGCACGTTGGAAGGGGTGGGGGGGGGTAGATCTTTCTATTCCAACCCCGGGGCTAAATATGTGAGTGGTCTGTGTGTGCATACTAGAATATGGGGAATCACAACTTGATTTTTAAGACTTTTTGTACAACAATGGTTTAAAACAATGGATACTTACATGAGTCGTTGAACAAATTGATATAAGAACTAGTATTTGTTATGTCGGTATTTCTTATTTAATTAAGAAAAACAACATATTATTTCACCATGCCTATGTGATAGTATTGGTTATACTGTAGTATTAGTCTAAGGCCATGAAAATAAGTATACAGCAAAAATAATTAAGTAGCAAGTTGAATACCGAGGTTGTCCTGATTTGAAAAACAAAGACTGCTATCTTGAACAGACTGGCATAGCGTATTACATTTTCGTATTTATTTGCAATGAAAAATATATTTCAATTCAACTTAAATTCAATTTTATAGGATGCCGTAGACTAGTCATCCATCTGCTATAAATAGGCCTATACTCTTATGTGATAATGTCGTATCATCCTGGGAACACAAGTCACTATGTCTACTTTAACATCCGTCAAATGTGGATAAGCATAATGGCCAGTGTTATCTGTGTCATGATCACTCAATGTGATTTCTGAGAATACATTTCTGTTTTGTTGTATTCCGATACACCGGTATAGGTTTCACACATTGTCTACACAGAAACACTTACGACAGCCTACCACTGTACCTAGTGAGACTCTCTATTGAGTCTTTAGTGCTATTAATCTAGACAGTGGCACCACTGGACTCACAGTCTTTGAGGAATATCACGGGCAGGTATCACGAGCCCTCGGGGTACTTTTCTCCGTTGAAGGCGATCATCTGGATACTCGTATACTGAAGACATATTGAGGCGCCGCTGGAGACGGTGCTGTTAAGAATGCCTATACAAATACTTTCCACGCGATCATGATAGGATGTGCTGTCTGCACAGTGGCAATGCAGTTAGCATTTTGGTCTGTCAGTACCAGCCGGTGCTCGCACGTTTACTGCAACATTGAGCACTACGGATGTTGCGGGTTTCCTCCTGCACTTAACAACTGACAAGCCGTGATATATGAGTGAAATAATTTTGAAAGCGACTCTAATCCCCAATTTAAAAAAAAAATATCCAAAGAGATTCTATACAAATGTATATCAATGCATCATATGTTAACAATCTATAGATAATTAATAGGGGGTACTCCAGCTTTGTTATATGAAGGTATTGCCTGCATTTTCATTTATATATTTCTGGTTAAAATTGTAGTGTAGGTGGTGGTGGGGTTTACTGCTTTGACAGTCGCCTTCCAGCTTAGCTGATTTAGGCAGACTGGTCCCTCCTTGGGAC